>JXCR01046946.1:0-13301 GCA_002079205.1 Phalaenopsis hybrid cultivar | reverse complement strand
ATACATATATGTATGTATACATACATATATGTATGTATACATACATATATGTACATACATATATATGTATATATACATATATGTACATACATATATGTATGTATATATATATATATAATATTAAGAATTAAAAAAATAGTATTATCTTTCAAAATACAAAGAAGCACATAGAGCGACTGACGAATCGCTCGAGCTCATATAAGAGAAAAGAAATCGGATGAAAAAGTAAAATATAGGTTAAAATTTTTAATAAAAAATTATTTTTTAAAAATTTTACTTAAGAAAATATACCATAGATATCTTTTAAAATTTTTTGAATTTACTAATTTAAGACGTGTCCCTTTATTATTATAATCTTATTTATATCGAACACGCTGGGCATGTCGGGCGAGTGTCGATGTTCGAGAAGTGTCTGACACTGCACGACACAAATAAAGAAGTGGAAGCAGACAAAGAGGTTTGAAGTAGACTAAGCTATAACGCGGAAAAACGAAAGACTGATATAAGGCCGCATTTTCGTGCGGGAACGAAGCTGAACTGAGAAGGGCGACGAGTCATGCGCGACATTAATACCATGTAAAGGGAAGCAACTCTTTCTCTTATTTCTCAATTGAAAACATATGTTAATTTTTATATATACTTCATCTCTATAGACTAGGAATATTTTTTTAAAAAAAAAGATCATGTAATTATATTTCCTCTAATTATATTACTTAATATCAAGCTTTCTAACATACAAGCTTTATATTTATTACTTTCCATAACAAAATTCAAGGACTCGCTAGCATAAAATTGTTTCTTTTATGTTGTAGGATGAGATCAATCATTTATAGTATCTTTAATCCAGTTTCTATTAACACTTCAATCATTCACCATGTTGAGTTCTTAAAAAAAAAAAAAAAAAAGTTCAGTGTGAAATCATTCTCTATTATTTTCTCATTAATAGTAAAATTTTAACTACCAACCATTTAAAGTATCTTTAATCCAGTTTCTATTAACACTTAATCATTCACCATGTTAAGTTCTAAACAAAAAAAAAAATTCAATGTGAAATCAATCTCTATTATTTTCTCATTAATAGTAAAATTTTAACTACCAACCATTCACATATTTGGAATTTTATTACACTTAAGAACTCCAATTTATCCTGGATGCTTTTTCTCAGAAAAATGTCAAGGTAAATCTTCTTACTCAAGTAGAATTCGGTTCCTTCTAACACTTGATACATGTGAAACTTCATTTTGAAACAATTTCTCATATTGATGCTGTTCTAAGGCTACTAAAGTGTTTAAAAAGCAGGTTTTGCAGGGAGATAGTTATGGAATGGCAAGGGAAAGATAATGTGCGAGTTTGATGTAGTTTGGATGGGGTCCATGTTGATTGGCAGTTGCACTCGCTGAAAACAACAAAGAAAACCACAAAAAGACATGGTACAGATATCAAGGAGTTTCGACACATGTTTTTTGCACAAGATACAAAAAAATCACTTGGAAAAGAAAATGAAACAACACTCCATTAAGGTAGAAATCAGACATACAATCTATATAATACACAAAAACAATCAAAACTTTGAAGAAATAAAAAATAACAATATATAGTCCCTCATAAAAAAAAAATTAGTTAGAAATAAAGAAATATGTAAGAAATCAAAAAAGAAGAAAAGATATGAAAAAATTTTAAATTCAGTACTTTGTTCCAATTTCCTCGATCACAGGATTCTCGCAATCGTTACGGGAAGGGACCTCGGATCAATATCGCAATCCATGCGAAATCCCACAAATCACGACATGCAACATCGCAAGGAAACTTTTGCGTCCTGCGTCCTCCTGCGTTTGCGTTTCGTGTCCTCCCACATCATTTTCCCAGGTAGGGAGAGCTTCGTCTTCTTTTCAGAAAGCTTTTGGAATCAATCTACAACCCCCATAATAAAAATCATTGTCTTGTTGCGTCTGAGGCAATCCCAGCGCAAAATTTATTCTCACGTCCAATGCATGCGTCATTCTAAAGCATATCCTGATATAATAAATAGTCATCCATTTATGGCACAACTAGAGTTGAAACTGCATATGGATTGGTATTCTTAAGAGCCAAAACTCGAGTCATTAAATATGAAACCTCCTTATGTAACTTCTCATACTAGATTGGTCGCATCGCAAAAGCAAGTTGGTTTAGCAAAACAAATCTTGGAATGAGGTCAATGGCATGTTAAAATCTCTTTCAGGGGTAGCCACCCAGAAGGCAAATTGTCACTCAAGTTTACTGACAACTCCTGCAACAACGACTGCTCCTTTTCTAATATTGAGTCCTCAGACACACTATCTTCTAGGACAATCAATGATAATCTTGTTGAAATCTCTCATGTGCTTAGTTTGAATCACTGGCATCATTTCATCACCAGTTGGAAGTTGATGCTCCTCCTTTGCATCCTCACATTCTTCAGTGCCTCCCGTATCACTATCAATTTCTTAATTGTTCCATGTTCAATGAAAGAGATCATTCTTTATTTGAGCAATTTGATGCAATGTGCCCAAAACTATGGCACTTGAGGCTTCTTAGCTATCATAAATTTGGAAATGTTGGTTGGCACCACATGTTCTCCACTCTAAACTAGTTTCTCCTCAAACGGGGTCAGCTTGGATGATTCGTTAAGTGTATTATTGATGCTCTATCTTGGGGTTAAACTATACATGAAAGGTGCGGCGATGACCAAGTGAAGTTGTTTCTCCACCTTTGAAGCTAATGTATGAACATCCTATAATGTCCAATAAGGTTGTAACAGTTCCAACTTACTAATGGACGGCCTAAACCTTCTCAGATATCAAGC
The DNA here is from genome assembly GCA_002079205.1 of Phalaenopsis hybrid cultivar. Taxonomy (NCBI): domain Eukaryota; kingdom Viridiplantae; phylum Streptophyta; class Magnoliopsida; order Asparagales; family Orchidaceae; genus Phalaenopsis; species Phalaenopsis hybrid cultivar. The sequence continues at coordinate 10,477 of JXCR01046946.1, read as the reverse complement.
TAGGGTATCTTATCGGGCTCCACTAGCTCACACTTTAGCATAAGCTACTCACACTAAACGGTGTGCTCTACCGAGATATATTATTGTTGTAAGTGATGAAGCCTCAAGAGCATATCTTATCTTGAATATGTTAGCAGCTAATTGCACTGCATCTCTCGTTTTATCTTCAAACTACATGGTAATTTTCTTATTCCCTTCCCACTGTCGAAGATACTTCAGATAGTCCCACCATGAAGAAGTATTTATCCTTAACTTAAAACTAGCTTGACCATTTTATTAGGTGGAATGTTCTTATATTCAAATACTTGTTCCACTATTTGAAACCACTAAATAATTTGGATCCATGTAACCGTCAAAATTTTGGTAAATCCACATTTACTTAAAGATCCACGCTTCTCCTTCGATAGTCCATGTCGAATCATTAAACTAGTGGTTCCCGTCACTAGACTACCTAATGGAAGTGAATCACTTCCTCCTCTCGATCAGAAAAACCATCGTGGAATGACCATTTTGGGTTGTCTTCTCTCAAAGACGGCAAGCATCTATTATAATTAGAGTATTTCACGCTATATATCCTCTATAGTAAGCTCCTAAACACCTTAGTGTGAATTCCTCCTTGGTAATATTGTGTCATTCTCTCGATCAGGTTGTCAGCGGATGTAAGATTGTAAATCAAAGGATGATCGAGGGCTTGGGTTTTCGTGATAGGTGTTAGGGTGAAATTTTAGTGGAGGTAGGAAAGTAGAATTTTGATAATTTAAGTTTGGGGATAAGAATTGCGTTAGGAATAACTTGGGTATTGAATTGGTGAAAGATATAAGTTATGTGAAATTTTGGGAAGACATAGGAACTACAAATCCCAAAAATTTTGGGTTTGTAGGGCTTTGATGTCGGATGAAACTATTCCAGGGCTCATATGTGTTTAAGAAGCGGGATTTGCAAAAAGATGGTTGCGGAATGGTAAAGGGAGGATAATACGCAATTTCGACAGTGTTTGGGCGGGGATCGATGTTGATCAGTGGTTGTCCTCACTGAAAACAACAAGGAAAACAATGAGAAGGCGTGGTACAGAGGTTTACCACCTGTTCCTAAGCAAGCTAGATAACACACCACTTGCAAAAAGAGAAAGATACAACACTATACAATCTCTAAAAAACACAAAACTAATCAAAAGTATGAAGAATAGAAAATAATAACATATAAATAATCCCTAGTTAAAAAAAAACCTAATTAGAGATAACAAAATATGAAAGAAATAAAAAAGAAGAAAATATATGCGAAAATTTAGAAGTCGGACTACATTTCAATTTCCTTGCTCAGACAATATGTCAATCATTCAGTCTCCACACAATGTTGTAGCTCCCCAGTCTTCGGAACCTCCTATCGTGGGGGCGAGGGAGATTCTCCAGACCCCACATGCCCTGAAACCTATCACTGATATTATAGATGGTAATACTTCTATTGTTTCACTACCGCCTCATCAGGTCGAGCAAGATGTTAATGTTACTTAAGCTCATGGGGATTAAGATATGCAACAGCCTACACCTATTCGGCCACCTTTGGACCAATCTATTGATCAGATGTGTCAATCATTGGATGAGGAATGACAGGTCTACACATCCAGGATGAAGAAGAAAAATGGAGACCTATTTGAGCTCGGGAATCTGATGGATGATATTTTTTTTAGAAAAAACCCAATTAATAATATATTAAAGCGGAAAAGATGCATAAATGTTGTATGAGAGGGCCTAAAAAAAGTCCAACTCACACAATACAACACACACAAATCCCAAATAAAACAAAGATAAATAAAAATAAAAAATAAAAAAGCCACCAAGGACGCAAAAGTTCTAGGGATGTCACATTTTAGTCCTTTTCTAGTTCTCGGAAGTGAGTCGGATAACAAATTGGTAAGATGAGTACCAATGTCTGAAGTAACCAAAGTATCATCCATCAGATGCCTAAGCTCAAGTAGGTCTTCATTCTTCTTTTTTCTCTTGGATGTGTAGACATGTCATTCCTCATCCGATGATTGACTCATCTGATCAATTGATTGTTCCAAAGTTGGTCGGACAGGCGCAAGTCGTCGCACATCATGATCTCCATGAGTCTGATAGCATTAACAACATGCTCGACCTGAAAAAACGGTAGTGAAGCAGTAGAAGTATTGTCACTTGTAATATTGGTGATAAGTTCTAGGGCAAGTAAGGTCTGAAGAATCTCCCTCTCCCCCACGATAGTAGGTTCCAAAGGCGGGGAAGCTACAACATTGTTTGGGGACTGAATGATTGTCATATTGCCTACGATAATAGAGACATCTTCAAAGGTATCCTTTTGACGATCAATAGTGTCAATGGAGTTGTTCAGGAGGAGATGAATTCACTACTTCTGACAGAGTTGTTGACATCATTTTTTGATGTCACGAGTGCAGGTTGTCCATCTGCATTACTCGGGATAATCTACGACCCGTATGTAACATCCGGAAGTTCAGACACCCACCCGGGACCTTTTGGCGCATGTTGAGGGGCACGTAGTCAGGGTCATTCTGCTAGGTTTTGGCTTTCGATTAGATGAAAGCCGATCGGCATTTGGAACGTCGGACGACTTCGATCGAGTCAACAAATATTATTCGTTTCGTTGCACTCGAAATTGGTTGGAATTGACATGATCACTAGTGAGCTCGTTCAGGTGACCCCGAACGACAAAACGGATCACGCGAGTCTGGAAAGTCGATTCCACTTAGGGAGAACGTTCGTTATGTCACGATTTCGCAGTCGGGGTAAAATGTGCAAATTATTATTTTTGGCTCGATAGTCAAAAAAGTAATCTGAACGATCTCGAACGATGAAACGGACCACACCAGTGCGTCCGGAACGTCGATTTTACCTAGGGAGGACATTCATTTCAAAATGATAGCGAGTCTGAGCTAAAAATGTGCGGGGGGTTATTAAATTAATAATAATTATTATAATAATAATATTATTATTATTATTATTATCATATTTAAGCATCGCTTTTACCTCTCTCCCTCACGCAATATTCCCAGCACCGCCAACCCCTTTCGCGAACCCTAGCCGTGCGACCCCTCACCTAGCTCGCCCCTTCGCCGGCGAACCTTGCCGTCGACCGCCGCCTCGAAAAGAAAACGCGTCTGCAACCGTCCCGGTAGTGAGATTCCCTACCTCCTAGCCAGCCTTAGGAATAGTGGAGTCTAGGCGTGTAGGTTCAATCGCCCACACGGAGTGCGTGCACCGGAATGGCTCGGCGCGACAACGTATCTGCTTGATGGATCGTTGGATTTCCTAGAGCTAGCATTTAGGTTAGGATTTTCCGTGAGTAGCCAACACCCTCCGTAGAACTAAGTGTCTCTCCTCTTGTTGTGAGCCTTAGCACAAGTCCCGATAGGTCGGAGTCCCTTACTCCCCTTGTTTTGGATTCTCTAACTTTACATGAAGAAGTTAGGAGGTCGGACTTGGCAAAGCGAGAGAAGTTTTGTAGTTGACTCGCTTTGCAAAGTCTGGAGGAGTTCACAAAATAGGAAAAACTTTGTAGCCATCCTATTTCGCGACACCGTGGAGAGATTTTCTTTCAAAAATCCGGAGAGAAACTCCTCACATTTCCTCATCAGAGCAAGAGGCGACGATGTCGCATATCCAAGGGTCTAAACCTTAGATTTCCTAGGCGAGGTCGTTAGCACGAGCCCGATTTGCTACCTGCATATTGGTTTGTTACATATTGCATTTTTGTTTGGTGCATGTTGCATTTCACTTCGCTCTCATCTGCCGCCCCGACTAGGTGAGCATTTCACTTCGCTCCGATGGGCCGCCCCGGCCCGGTGCGCATCTTACTTCGCTCAGACCGAACACCTCGGCCCAGCAAGCATTTTACTTCGCTCTAATAGGCCGCTCTGGCCCGGTGAGCGTCTCACTTTGGTTCGATCGGCCACTCTGGCCCGGTCGACCAATCACTTTGGTTCGACTGGCCACCACGATCCGGTGGACCGATAACTTGCATGGTTATTTGTTTTTGCATTATATCGCATTGCTTGTCTCTTTGCATGTTGCATCTGGTATGTGTTAGCTTGCATGATCATTATCATTTGCTTATGTTGCACCTCTGTCGGGCCGCTGCCGCCACGGCATGTCCATCTCTTTCGGTCACTGCCGCCTCAGCACACCTTCCTTGGGCCGCTGTCGCCACGACACGTCCATCCCTTTCGATCACGGTCGCCTTGGCACACCTTCGGGTCGCTGTCGCCATGATACGCCCATCCCTTTCGGTCCTTACCGACTTGACACACCTTCGGGGCGCTGCCTCCACAGCACGCCCATCGTTCGGGTCACTGCCGCTATGGCACACCTATTTGTTCGGGTCGCTGCCTTCACGGTATGTCCATCTTTCCTTGAGTCACTGCCCCACGGTATACTCATCACTTCTGTCACATGACTGTTCGCACTTACATTTGCATATTTGCATGGGCAGCGAGCTAGGCTCTTTAGGAGAGTAAACATGTGTCGGTTGTGATGCTTTAACGAGCATTACTTGTTGGGTTGATCCCGATGAGCAATGCGAGTTAAGTCATCGGGATTGCCATGAGAATGATTGTGCTAAAGATCTAATAAATCTAACTCGTGTCACCACTCTTCGTGACACCATTTAGATCATTTGTATCTTGAGGATGGGGCCGGTATGACAACACTGTCAAAGTCATATTATAACCAAATTTACCCCGCACTTAGATAATAGCTTGACACTTTTCGTTAGGGTGCGCTAGGCTAGGATTTAGGGTGCTAGGTAGTATTTTTTATCCTGACTACTGTTCTGTGTTGGATTGGTTTCCATAACCAGTATCTTTCTTTTGTATTATGTTTGTGGTGTGTCTGCATGTTGCACATGTATGAAAGTGTGTTAGGGAGTTCTTCTGCAGGGAGTCATGTCTACAGTCATGTCTACTTATGCACACATAGGTACCGCTATGGGGGAGCAAGTAATGATTTCTAACAATTTACTTGTATGTGCTATTTAGCTCCCCATTTTTAAGGCATGGCTCATGATACGTTATTTGCATGTAAGCTTTCCCGTTGGCACTTGTTTTCATGCAGGATTGAGTTTTTTTCTTTTCTCTACGTACTTTTAGAGTCTAAAAAAGTCCTGTAGCAGAAATAAGATACAGACACGATTTCTGAGGCGTTTAGCGCATGAACCATGTGGAGGGGACCAAGAGCAAATGCTCGTGCCTCGTATTTTAATTCTGCATTTTATATTAATATATAGAATTAGGACCGGACATGTATATGCAGAGTTCGGTTCAGCCGTCTTTTTCTTTTCTGAGATAAGTTGCCGACTCTGCGGCACCAGTCTGTTTACTATTTTGATTTGGCTTGTTTTGTTTTTTGCATAATGTTGCTTGTTTGCACTTGCATGTGTTTTCCTTGTTTCTTTCTGTGGTATATCAGGAATTTCACAATATAATTTAGGCTCATTAAAGACCCTAAAATTGTAATTTTTCTACTTAAAAATTTTAAATAAAATATTCAAGATAATTAAAATTTAGAATTAAAATATTCAAGATTTAAAAAATTACAACATTTACTTTACTGCATATATTAATAGGGTCTTCACGAAACTTAAGGACCGCTCTAGATAACTACATCATATTTACATGTCCCGATGAGAAGCCCCCGTGTTTCTTTAACCTGACTGGCCCAGCATACCTTTTAAAGGTGGATATCTAGTGTGCTTAGGATGTTAGAAGGTTCCTCGACCCAGACAGGATACAAGTCCTTTTGTTTGGAGCGTTTACAGTTTGTAGCTGAACTTTCGCTTCTCTTCTTTCCTGAGGCATCCTTCCCACTTCGGCAGGTATAAGTCCCACCTCTCGAAGCTCCAGCTTATAGTCATAGAATAAAGTTTCCTTCCTTTGACTTTAGGGCTACCGAGGTTCTCGTGGACAACACAATTCACGGATTGTTGACCAAGGATCTCAGGACGTGTTGAGTCGACTACCTTCACGACCAGGTAAACTTAGGGTCCTAGTAGTTGTGTATGACAGGTATGTGGTACCCCAACCCAGTTACCTCTACTTTTAGGATTACTCTACATTCCTTTTGTTGAGCCCCTTTGAGCCCTGTCGCTCCTTTGACTTCGTCGATATCATTTTGACGGTCCGATGCCGATGAGCTGTCGCCCATTTGGGATACAACGATTTGTCCTCTGCCCTTATGACCTAGACATGTTTTGACGTGTTAGGATGTCTCCATCAAGATGATTTAGGTTATTCCGTGGGCCCCGTGTGTCGATGAGTCGTTACCCATTCGGAATGTGAGAGACTTGCTCTCTACCCGATGGCTTAGCGCGAGCTTTGAAGCATCGAGACTGTTCCCACACGGAATAACCTTCATTGGAGTACCTATTGCCCCAGGTTCACGATAATCCAAGCGAAACTCCTTTTTTTGAGAATATTTTTGGGTACCCCCCACGATGTAATTAACCAAGTAAGATATGTCCACTTGGGAGTACTCTTGACCCCAGAACTAACACCTACACCTGACTCTCTGGTTTTGAGTAGTTTACATATGCATTCTTTCGAAGATATTGGTTTAAGATGCTTTCGCCCGATCATGTTTGGGCGAACATTCTTAACTTATCCTTGCGAAGTTTACCGCACGTAGGCTCTCCACGCTTTGTGTTTTCTATTGTATGTCGTTTTGTCGTATGTCATTTCTTATTCGGTTCCTCTCCCTTTGAATCGCTGATCTGATTCGGGAGGAAAATTTATTTGAATAAGGGAAGTATACGACGATCGACAGGCTGGCGACTTCTTTTAAAATAAAAGAGAGAAAAACAAACAAAAACAAGAACATTGTGTTTTTTGGGTCTGAGGTGGGGTGTAGATGATGGCATTGATAATTGAAGTGATCAAACATACAATAGCTCAAACAATACGAATGAAAAGACTCAATCACTACCTTTTGCCAATATCTATGATGTTGTGTGCCCAACCAAATTTCCTCAGAAACGGATGAAGTGATGTTTCTTTCAACAAGTACTCTGGCTTCAGATGGACGAAAAAGATTAAAAGTAAGAATGTTCGTTCTGAGTGGCTTACCATAAGCTGAGGCAATAGAGGACAACACTTTTTGAGTAAAATAATGAAATTTCAGACCAGGGAGACGAATCCAAACCAGAATGATTGGTGGTTTTGTCTGTGGGTTAAAATCCACATACCATTTCAGAATCTTTATTGTTCTATTATCAATCCAGATTATTCTTCTAGCAAATAATCGCGTGTAATCTTCTTCATTATTTAGTTGTAAAAGAATGTATCTTCCATCTGACAGTCCAATTTTCTACTCAATAAGATGCATAAGCTCAAATTCTTTACGAATCAACTCCATTTTGAAGTGGTCATATAGAAATTTCTCGACCAAATTCAGTCGACAGGAGGAAGCAAGCTTAATACCTTCAGCTTCTATAACAAAGATGACAAACTTCTCATTCTTCCTACCAAGTTTCTTGATATCCTATGCCCACTCAAACGAAGGAGGGAAAGCACGATTTAGGTGTACCTGAGACATGGACACCCTCAAAGGCAGCAACATACGATCTATCTGAAGCCATCCCCAATAAATGAAGTTGTTGCGTTAAGAATAGTGAAGAAAGCAAAGCAGAGAGCAAAATCCGAATCAGAACAGGGAGTAGAAGCAAAAACTCGTCTGTGAAGCCCTGCGTCAGCTCGAGCCAGAGAATTGCAAACAGGAAACCGTCCTTTCAAACGAGGATAAAAGACTGCAGCGAGGAGAAGCCGAAACCGGAAACGACGAGGGACTACGCCAACGTATTTCGACAAAACAGGAAACGAAAAAAGACGAAGAACAAATGTGCGGTCATCACCGACGAGGCACAACGAAACACGATTCGCCAAGAACGAAGCAGCAGACGAAGACGCGGGCCCTTCTTCTTCAACGAGAAGAGGCAAAATCAACGAACAGAGATTTGCCACAGTAGATGCCAACATTCGTCATGGGGTGAAACCCTAGCAGCGCGGAAATGACGAAAACCCATTATATATATATATATATATATATAATATTCATACTTGAATGGATCAAGATATAGGCAACTAAAAAGAAAAATTAAACAAAATATAACAAAGGAGAACATCTTAATACAAAATATTGCAATAACAACAATTTCAAATTGTTGCTTTGGATAAATTAGAACATATGATAATTTACATAAAAAAATACTACCTTGCCAAAGCCAACATGGCATAGAATATTTTATGTGAGGGATTGTGATTGATTGCCCCCTTTAAGAAGGATGGAAAATGATAGATTGCATTACCTTGTTTCATCAATTTTTTTGCAAATGGCATGCATAATGGAGAAAATGCCAAGGGGGGGAAATACAAAATAAATATGAACATATGAAGCATCAAGGGACTCAACCACTACACAATGATTTACAGACTCCTGTATTGTTTACATTTTATTACATACTTATATGTTAAATTTTCTTGATGTCCCGCTAATCTACCCATTATTGTTTGAGCATTAATTCATCACAAGGTGAGGTAAAACAGTTTTTAAAAAATCTTTAATTTGTTAGAAACAACCCAAACACCATTCTAGAATTGTGATAGAACCTTTCAATGAAGAATTTTCCATATTCTAACATAATTTCACAGGGACGTCAAGGCTAACTCCTGGAAGCAAGAAATGACGCGAAAATCATAACATGAAAGAAATCATATGAAGTGTGCTATTCACACATTCAAATTTTGCAAACTGAAAACTATAAAAATCCATGGCATGAGAAAAAGTCAAAACGTTTGATAATCTCTAATGAAAAAAAAAGGTAATACGAGTTGGGCTAGTTGAAGTACTAAAATTTGCAGGTTGTTATTACATATAGAAGAAGTCCATGGCACATGAAAAGCATGAAAATTTCAATAATAGAAATAAAACTGAAGGACGGATTTTCTTAAATAGAAAACATAAATTTAAATCCTCCATAAATACCTGGTACAGTTTAATAACTGGCAAAAGATTAGCTGCTCTCTTTCTAAGGTTATGCGTCAATCGTTCAATATCCGGTATCCTCTTCAATTGTTGCCTCAATGTTTGACGTAATTCTACATCATCCACAAAAGCCTGAACTATATCCAATCTAAAATTTATTTCATCCGCATCAAGAAGAGGTTGTTTGAGCCACCTGTTTAGCAATCTCTTGCCCATTCCAGCAGTGCAGGTTCTATTCATCAGGCCAAGCAAACTAAAATTTTTATTTGCATCTGTTTTGCTTTCTAGAATATTCAATGCCCTTATGGCAGCAGAATCCAATCTCATGTATCTATCTAGACTATACTTTTGGATGGTATAATTACCATAGTTACAGTCATCTGCAAGAAGATCCACATAAGGTAGCAATGCCCCTAATGCACTCAACGCATGTTGGAATTCAGTAAGTAGTTCCCTCACCGGCTCAATAGGACCTCTTATTATTCTGCCGAGGTCCTGGACTAAATCACGCGACTTGAACTCAGTTTTTTTCCGCTCCGTCAAAAGAACACCACATCTATTCAGCACATCATGTAGATTCTTAAATTCTATGGATTTTCCACTTTCCATGGGGAAAATACACTCTTTGCATCCAAGAGCAACTAAAACTGATTCTAGGTTTGTGAATTGGCCGTCATCAAGAAATTCTGCTAAACCAAGCTTTTGGTTGGTCATATCAACATAACTTAAACCAACAGTGCACTGATTTTCACGTAAGTTAGGAAACAAAGCAATTGTGACTGGAGCATCCTGCATATCATTGTTGGCAAACAGGACATCTTCAAAGGAACCAATATTTCCTGGGGTGCCAGCTTTAGTTAACCACCAGTTAGATCCACTACCCTCATAGACTTCAATTGTATGATCTGTTCTTTCGAGTAAAATATCACGAGCTATGTTTTCAAACATGTTTCGGCTCACAGTAATGCTCGAAATACCATCATTAGTACTGCCAAGTTGCCGAAGGGCCGTTGTGGTGCGGTAATATGTCTTTGCAATGAAGTTAGCATTTTCACCGTGGACGGTATAATAATCCTGCTCGGATGTTAAATACAATTCAAGCGCAGAATTTTGGAGATTATTTCCAACAAAATACTAGAAAGTGATGAATCTTGGCATTATAAGAAAAGCATAGACAATAATACTCAATAACATTATTGACACCAATGAGTTAAACATTTTTAAATTTATAATTCTAACAGAGATTAAAAATTAAAATAGCACCGAAGTGTCAGATTTATCAATGTGCCAATAATAACTGTGAAAAAACAATAAACTAGTTCAGTTGGAATTGAAATAAAGTAGAAGTCATAGAAATATCACACCATAAACTCATGAAGTGCCCAAAGTAACATAACACTGCCGTTGCCGGTCCCAAGCCCGGATGAGAAAAGTGGAGGGTTGCGTTAGGTAGT
>JXCR01046937.1:305797-375723 GCA_002079205.1 Phalaenopsis hybrid cultivar | reverse complement strand
GGTCAGAGGCTCTGGTCGTAACCACAAAAATTGTGAAACCATTTGGTCAAACCACACAAATAAATAACTCGGGTCACGCCCTTACTAGCATAATTATTTTAAGAGTAAATATAGTAATATATTTGGTATGTTATTACGAGATTATATCAATCTAAAAGCCTATCATGCTCCAAAAAAGGTGGAAGAGGTTGGATGGAGTTTGATCTTTTGCATTATGTGAAAGAATTTCATTTGAACATTTTTAGCTTTTTATAATCTTTTCTAATTTTTGATATTTTATTAAAACTTTGGTTTGAAGTGGCTTGCTTTAAAATTCTTACGCATTTTGATGACATTATCTCCTATAAATGATATTTGCATTCAACACAACCATCATCGAAATATTTAAATTACTGAACCAATATTTGCAATTTAAGTGCTTAAATTTTGAAAATAAACTCCTATAATTGAAATTCACTTTCAATATGATTATCATTGGGGATCCAATTATCTTTTAGTTAATTAGATTAAACAATGTCAATTCTACATCTTGCTTACATAGAATCGAGTTTGTAAATTAAAACTTATGATTATTGTTTAGCCTCAAGATTAAAGGTTGTCATTAAAGTGTGAGATTTCTTTATAGAAGACCTTCAAGTTTGCACGTATGAGAATGATAAAAATGACTTGATGAAATTTATAAGTGTTTGGTTCTCAACGTCGAATGATATCAATATATTCAATCAGATTTAGAGTATGAATTTAACTCATTCTCCATTCACAATTTAGCTGTGGCTTGTCGCTTAATATTTTCAAAAATATCAATCACTTCNGGCTCATTGCAAGACATCAGATATTTAACTAAGGGTTAAAAACATAACCTGCATGAACTTTTACAAAGATAGAAATGGCTCCTCTACACATATATCTTGAAAATCAAAATTATTTACTCATTCATGTTTTTCTTCCACATAATTATAGCATAAAAATAACTCTTTACATGCGATGTCACAGACAAGTGTAATATTAACTACATAACNTGATCTTAATTTATTAGAACTAAATGAAAATATGACACTAAATAGGACGCAATGGAGAAAAGGATTCATGTGACCGACCTCACGTAGTGAGATTAAGGCTTTGTTGTTGTTGTTGTTGATTAAGACTTTGGTTTGAAGTGGCTTGCTTTAAAATTCTTACGCATTTTGATGACATTATCTCCTATAAATGATATTTGCATTCAACACAACCATCATCGAAATATTTAAATTACTGAACCAATATTTGCAATTTAAGTGCTTAAATTTTGAAAATAAACTCCTATAATGGAAATTCACTTCCAATATGATTATCATTGGGGATCCAATTATTTTTTAGTTAATTAGATTAAACAATGTCAGTTCTACATCTTGCTTACATAGAATCGAGTTTGTAAATTAAAACTTATGATTATTGTTTAGCCTCAAGATTAAAGGTTGTCATTAAAGTGTGAGATTTCTTTATAGAAGACCTTCAAGTTTGCACGTATGAGTATGATAAAAATGACTTGATGAAATTTATAAGTGTTTGGTTCTCAACGTCGAATGATATCAAATATATTCAATCAGATTAAGAGTATGAATTTAACTCATTCTCCATTCACAATTTAGCTGTGGCTTGTCGCTTAAATATTTTCAAAAATATCAATCACTTTCAACTCTAATCATCGCAATGAGAATGATCAGTCTAATTAAATTGGGATCAATCTCATCAACTCTGACCTTTGTCAAGAGAATAAAGCAAGCTAAATGGGATTTAGTCTCATCAACTTTGGTTATCTTCCGGGGGAGGATTGAACTGGCAAAATGAAAGCTCAGTTTCATAAACTTCGATTCTTTTTAGGAGTAAATAAGGGCTACGTTGTAAACTCCGATCATTTCCATAAGGAAGTTTGGAATGGAACTTTCGACATTGCCTTTATATACAATATGATATGCTTGAGAGCATGAATAGCTTATTAATGCTTTCAAGTTTAAAAATACTTCAAGCTTTTTGAGCCTGAACAATATTCTCAAATATTAGAAATTTCGTGTATTGGTCACACTGTTATTGCCGAGTCTCAATCCTCGGATGTAAAAAGTGGATGGTTGAGGCGTAAAATTTGCCGACAAATCAAGATATGAATTCTTTTGATCATTGTGTAAATGCTAAAGCGTCCCTCGGAAGCGACATGTTGTATGATTTGAAAACAAAGAAAAGTGTGCAAGGACTGCTACACTGACGCCTGGGTGAGATGTTAAATAAGCAAGTGTTCTCACACTATGGACGGATATGGATAAAGAAGCTAGTCTACGAAATTAAAATTAGGATAGGTTTTTGGAATATAGATACTTTCATAAATAAATTACTTATATTAGTTGATCTTATGATTCATAGAAAAATAAATATCTTATGTATTCAAGAAACTAAATGGGTTGGAGAAATGACTAAGAAGATTAATAGCTTAGGTTTTAAACTTTGGTATTCAGGTAAAAGTCACAAAAAAAATGGTGTAGATGTAATTATTGATAGAAATTTGAAATATAATATTGTAAAAATTAATAGAATTAGAGATAGAATTATAGCCCTTAAGATTGTTGTTGATACTAAGATTTTTAATATTATAAGTGTTTATGCTCTTCAAGTAGGTTTAGATATAAGTTCTAAAGAAAAATTCTGGAATGACCTAGAAGAATTAATACAAACGATATCTCTTGAAGAAAGAATTTTTATTGAAAGTGATTTAAATAAACATGTTGATAGAATGGTAGAAGATTTTAGAAATATTCATAATGACTACAGTTTTAGAGTGATTAATAAAGAATGTAGAATCATATTAGAGTTTGTTTTAGCGTATGATTTTGCTATTGTTAATATATTATTTAAGAAAAGATATAAGCATATTATTACTTATATTAATGGATCTAATAAAACAAAAATTGATTATTTCTTTATGAGAAGAGATTGTTGACAATGTAAAGATTGTAAGGTAATTCCAAGAGAATTTAAATACTCGACATCGATTATTAATTCTAAATTTTAAGACGATGAGTTGTAAAATAAAAATTCCTAGAAATTATTATCGTAGAATTAGATGATGGCACCTAAAAGACGCAAATAAAATTATTTTTATGAGTAAACTTCAAGATTTCAAATTTTGGAATGTTCATAAAGAAACAAATTTTATATGAAATAAAGTAACAAACACTATTAAAGAAGTGGCAAAAGATGCACTTGAAGAGTCAAAACAAAAATTTCTATAAATAAAAGTAGTTGGTGGTGCAATAATAGTATGCAAGAAAAGATAAAACATAAGAAGATATATTCTAAAAATTGGTTAAAAGTAAAAGCTTGGAGAACTAGAAAAAATATAAAATGACTCGTAGGAAATCTAAAAGAACTATTTATTACGCTAAAAATTCTATTTTTAATGATATTTATAAAATATTAGATACTAATGAGGGTGGAAAAAATATATGTATAAACTAGCCAAACAAATAGANATTATTTAAGAAAAGATATAAGCATATTATTACTTATAATAATGGATCTAATAAAACAAAAATTGATTATTTCTTTATGAGGAGATTGTTGACAATGTAAAGATTGTAAGGTAATTCCAAAAGAATTTAAATACTCGACATCGATTATTAATTCTAAATTTTAAGACGATAAGTTGTAAAATAAAAATTCCTAGAAATTATTATCGTAGAATTAGATGATGACACCTAAAAGACGCAAATAAAATTATTTTTATGAGTAAACTTCAAGATTTCAAATTTTGGAATGTTCATAAAGAAACAAATTTTATATGGAATAAAGTAACAAACACTATTAAAGAAGTGGCAAAAGAAGCACTTGGAGAGTCAAAACAAAAATTTCTATAAATAAAAGTAGTTGGTGATGCAATAATAGTATGCAAGAAAAGATAAAACATAAGAAGATATATTCTAAAAATTGGTTAAAAATAAAAGCTTGGATGACTAGAAAAAATATAAAATAACTCGTAGGAAATCTAAAAGAACTATTTATTACGCTAAAAATTCTATTTTTAATGATATTTATAAAAGATTAGATACCAATGAGGGTGGAAAAAATATATGTATAAACTAGTCAAACAAATAGAAAAAAAGTAGAGATTTAACTCAAGAGAAGTATTAAAAATAAAAATTAAAAAGTGTTTTTCTTAGAAAAGATATTCAAAATAAGTGGGTGAGTTAAATTTGATAAATTTTTCAATGAAGTTTCTAAAAATGCAATCGACCTTAGTATCTTAATATTGTTAATAATAATAAAATANAAATAACTCGTAGGAAATCTAAAAGAACTATTTATTACGCTAAAAATTCTATTTTTAATGATATTTATAAAAGATTAGATACCAATGAGGGTGGAAAAAATATATGTATAAACTAGTCAAACAAATAGAAAAAAAGTAGAGATTTAACTCAAGAGAAGTATTAAAAATAAAAATTAAAAAGTGTTTTTCTTAGAAAAGATATTCAAAATAAGTGGGTGAGTTAAATTTGATAAATTTTTCAATGAAGTTTCTAAAAATTCAATCGACCTTAGTATCTTAATATTGTTAATAATAATAAAATATTTCATTTTTACCGTTGCATGAATAATAAAGAATTTGAGGAGGCTTTAAAGAAAACCAATGATGGAAAGTCTGTAAGACCTGATAATATCCCAATTGAAGTGTTGAAATATTTAGGGAAAGTCGGGAGTTTCTTAACTTACAAAACTTTTTTATATTATTTTAAAAACTAAAAAGAAGCCTGAGAAGTGGATAAAGAGTATTTTGGTCCCCATTTTTAAGAATAAAGGTTATGCACAAGAGTGCAAATTATAGATGAATCAAGTTGATTTTGTCATACTTTAAAATTATAGANTGTTTCATTTTTACCGTTGCATGAATAATAAAGAATTTGAGGAGGCTTTAAAGAAAACCAATGATGGAAAGTGTAAGACCTGATAATATCCCAATTGAAGTGTTGAAATATTTAGGGAGAGTCGGGAGTTTCTTAACTTACAAAACTTTTTTATATTATTTTAAAAACTAAAAAGAAGCCTGAGAAGTGGATGAAGAGTATTTTGGTCCCCATTTTTAAGAATAAAGGTTATGCACAAGAGTGCAAATTATAGATGAATCAAGTTGATTTTGTCATACTTTAAAATTATAGGAAAGGGCAATTGACCATAGGTGAAGATGTATTACAAAAATTTCTCATAATCAGTTTGGATTTATGTCGGGCAAGTCTATAGAAGCTATGCATTTATTGAAAAGTTTGATGAAGAACTACAGAGGGAATAAAGAGGATCTGCATATGATTTTTATTAATTTAGATAAGGCTTGCGATAAAATTCCAAGAGATTCTTTGAAGAGTTTTAGAGCAGAAAGGTGTTGAATGACTTGCATTCAAGTCATTAAAGATATGTATACTAGACTTGTTACTTGTGTTTGAACAGGAGGAGGATTGACAAAATATTTTCCTATTTCAGTTGGATTACATCAGGAATCGGCTTTAAGCCAATATCATTTTCATTTAGTTATGGATGCTCTTACTGGACATTTATAGGAGGATGTACCTTAGTGTATGTTTTTCGCTGATGATGTCCTTCTTGTTGATAAGACTAAAGAAATAATTCAGGAAAAACTTGAATTATGGAGGTCTACATTGGAGTCTAAAGGCCTTCATTATAGTAGAACTAAAACTGAATGCATGGAATGTAAATTTAGTAGTAGTAATTCTAGTGACAGAGTTATAACTATGGGTGATTAAATTATTAAAAAGTGTGAACGTTTTACATATATGGAGTCTATTGTTCAAAGTGATGGCAATATAGATGAGGATGTAATTAACAGAATTCAAGTTAGTTGGTTGAAGTGGAGGAATGTTTTGGGCCTATTGTGTGATAGAAAAGTACCGCTCAGACTAAAAGAAAAATTTTATAAGATGGTGGTGAGACTTGCAATGCTCTATGACACAAAATGTTGGCCTTTAAAAGAGAAGCATAAAATTAAGTGTTGCCGAAATGAAAAAGCTTAGGTGGATGAGTGGTTTTACACTTAGAGATAAAATGTGAAATGAATATATTTGTGATAGGGTTGGTGTAGCTCGTATGGGGGACAAAATTAGATAGAGTCATCTTTGATGGTTTGGTCACGTTAAACGCCGACCATCAGATAATCCGATTAGGAGAGTAGATATCCGGATATTTTAGATTTGACTTATGTTAAGAAATGCAGACATAGACCTAGGAAGACTTAGGCATATTGTATAAAAAATGATCTTAATTTATTATAATTAGAAGAAAATATGATACTCAATAGGATGAAATAAAGAAAAAGAATTCATGTAGCTAACCCCACTTAGTGGGATGAAGGATTGTTGTTGTTGGTGGTGGTCATAAAATATAAAGATTTTCTTTGAGCTTGTGCGCTCAACATTCTCAGACCTCAAGATCAAGTATAACATATTGGTCAAAGCAAATGTGAGTGTATATTGATGCATATATTTTTCAAAGTGAGGAAACTGGAATTTATTTTATGTTTCAGCCTGCGGACCATTCTAAGGCATTTAAGTTTAGAAACTTAAAGTGATTGACAGAGCACATGCAAACATGTAGGTTCAATGATGTGAATGCATCTTGATGCATCTGCACAGAGAACTTGCATAATTTTAAAAAGTACTTGCATAAAGCAATTGTGAAATACAGTTGCACATTTTTTAAAACATTTTGACAAATCATCTCGATACATATGCACAAAGCAATTCCATGATTTTAGAAGTGCTTGCATGATACAATTGTGCGATACATTTATAAGTTTTTCAAAACATTTTGACAAATCATCTCATGATGCATGAACATTACTAAAAAATGTCCAAATTTTAGGTTTGTTTGGATTCACTTTATGTTCTGTTTTCTTGTTTTTTGTTTTAAAAAAACAGTTAAAAACCTTAATAGATGCATTTTTTCTTCTTTCTTTATTTGTATTTATTATTCTATTTTCAAACCAATCCTAAACAATCTTAAAACACAAAAAAAACTGGATATAGTTTTTTTCACAAAAAAAACTGGATATAGTTTTTTTTTTTGTTCTAAAAACATGCTTCGCAATCAACCCTCCTTTCCAGTCCGATCCCAGTATATCCTCTTCCTTCCACTCACATAAAAATCGACACATTTTTTTAGTATCAAATACCCTTGAAATGTGACCTCTTTTATTACGAAATTGGGAAGAAGGAAAAAGCTAGAAAGGACAAAGTCGTAACCCTTCAATTATCAGTACTTTTTGATAAGGTAGCTTCTCCATTTCTTCAAAATTTGATTCCCCATTTATGATCACTTTCTAAAGCTTAAGTTGAATCTCATGGTTCTCCAATAACTCCATGATCCACGGTAGAGATATCGATGTTATATTGGTTCTAACATTCAAACACTCTAAGCAGAAAACTACCAATTAGTCTTCATTAAGAAGCCTTCCTGGATCTTCGAGGGGTATTTGGTTGCACCCAATTAATAGGATTTATGAGTCATATTTATTAAATTCAGCCAAACATAAAAAGCACAAGTTCTATGGATTTGGATTTAAGGTCTGAATTTTGCCTTCAATTCATATTAAATATGGATTTACTAAATCCTACTAACACTAAGTCCTTGCAGCCAAACAACCCTAAGGCAGTTGGGCCTTAAGCCGAGGCCTTCCTACAACTTAGGGCAATTGGAACTCAAGCAGAGAGAAGACGTATGAACAAACTAGTTTCTCAAAAACTTGCTTATGTTCATGTACTCTATGCAAGCTTTAATCAAAAGGAAGAAAACCTCTTTTAGCTTCCAACAAAACTCCATAGCAATTCTCAATTTTACAAAAGAAATAGTCAAAGATTACTCGGAGAGAAGATACAAAAAATGAGCTTACTAGCCGGGTGATCTCAATTTCTAGGATAACCTTCTTACAGACCTTCTTGTAGAAGCACATCAATATTTAGAAGATAGAACATGGTGAACTAGAAGGTATAGAAAATTCATAAGAATATTAAACATATTTTTATATTTTAAATTATAGAAATTATTAAACTACCAAAAATATTTTTATTTTATATTAAAATATAAACCAAAAAACCAAATAAAAATAAAATATAGAAAGTGATCCCAAATGGCTCATTATTATTTAGAGAAATATTAAATTGATTCGTATGTATGCTTTACTTCAATCTTTTTTAATACAACTTTCTATCTGTTTGTAGGTATGTAATAGATCTAGTGACATTAAGCCATTTTAAGAGCTTGTTCAGTCATTTAATGTGATTTTTTATTTACTTTCATTTAGGGCATATTTTACTCAATTCTAAATATTCAAGTAGATTTCATTTATGCTCATTGATGATTTATTGAGCTTATTATAAGTTACATGCAAGTCATGTTTATATTTGCTAGCAAGCTACCGAGCTCATTACGGGTTTTATTTATGCTCATAGATGAGTCATAGAGTTCCACGTAAATTTTATGCAGGTTTTATTGGTATTCAATATGTCCTGCTAAGCCAACTAAATATTTTGAATGTTCATATGACGGTCTTGGAGAGTTATAATATTGCCTGCCAGTCATGCTCAAGTTCTATTTGAATTATGTTTTTGTTTAAAGATGATCTTTTACAAATCTCATTTTAACAACTTCTGGGGCAGCGGTGTGNTCCTCTTCCTTCCACTCACATAAAAATCGACACATTTTTTTAGTATCAAATACCCTTGAAATGTGACCTCTTCTATTACGAAATTGGGAAGAAGGAAAAAGCTAGAAAGGACAAAGTCGTAGCCCTTCAATTATCAGTACTTTTTGATAAGGTAGCTTCTCCATTTCTTCAAAATTTGATTCCCCATTTATGATCACTTTCTAAAGCTTAAGTTGAATCTCATGGTTCTCCAATAACTCCATGATCCACGGTAGAGATATCGATGTTATATTGGTTCTAACATTCAAACACTCTAAGCAGAAAACTACCAATTAGTCTTCGTTAAGAAGCCTTCCTGGATCTTCGAGGGGTTTGGTAGCACCCAATTAATAGGATTTATGAGTCATATTTATTAAATCCAGCCAAACATAAAAAGCAAAAGTTCTATGGATTTGGATTTAAGGTCCGAATTTTGCCTTCAATTCATATTAAATCTGGATTTACTAAATCTTACTAAGTCCTTGCAGCCAAACAACCCTAAGGCAGTTGGGCCTTAAGCCGAGGCCTTCCTACAACTTAGGGCAATTGGATCTCAAGCAGAGAGAAGACGTATGAACAAACTAGTTTCTCAAAAACTTGCTTATGTTCACGTACTCTATGCAAGATTTAATCAAAAGGAAGAAAACATCTTTTCGCTTCCAACAAAACTCCATAGCAATTCTCAATTTTACAAAAGAAATAGTCAATGATTACTCTGCGAGAAGATACGAAAAATGAGCTTACTAGTCGGGTGATCTCAATTTCTAGGATAACCTTCTTACAGACCTTCTTGTAGAAGCACATTAATATTTAGAAGATAGAACATGGTGAAATAGAAGGTATATAAAATTCATAAGAATATTAAACATACTTTTATATTTTAAATTATAGAAATTATTAAACTACCAAAAATATTTTTATTTTATATTAAAATATAAACCAAAAAACGAAATAAAAATAAAATATAGAAAGTGATCCCAAATGGCTCATTATTATTTAGACAAATATTATATTGATTCGTATATATGCTTTACTTCAATCTTTTTTAATACAACTTTCTATCTGTTTGTAGGTATGTAATAGATCTAGTGACATTAAGCCATTTTAAGAGCTTGTTCAGTCATTTAATGTGATTTTTTATTTACTTTCATTTAGGGCATATTTTACTCAATTCTAAATATTCAAGTAGATTTCATTTATGCTCATTGATGATTTATTGAGTTTATTATAAGTTACATGCAAGTCATGTTTATATTTGCTAGCAAGCTACCGAGCCCATTACGGGTTTTATTTATGCTCATAGATGAGTCATAGAGTTCCACGTAAATTTTATGCAGGTTTTATTGGTATTCAATATGTCCTGCTAAGCCAACTAAATATTTTGAATGTTCACATGACGGTCTTGGAGAGTTGTAATACTCCCTGCCAGCCATGCTCAAGTTCTATTTGAATTATGTTTTTGTTTGAAGATGATCTTTTACAAATCTCATTTTAACAAACTTTAAGCTACTTTTGGGGCAGCGGTGTAGTGTTGCACCATACTTTGTGGCTTTTGGTAAAACTGTGTTTTGATGATAAGAATTTAATAAGTCTAAGATCACTAAATATTGAAGTCATTAAAACACTCATATTTTAAAAATAATTCATATTCAAAAGAATAATAAATGCATGTCATCATGTGGATATTTTAAGATATTGATTAAGAATATCAAAATATAACTCCCAAAAATTATAAATAAATTTCATTCTCATCAAAATGGGGACATAGATCTCTACTTAAATTTTAATGGAGAGAGTTTGTGGGCCACAAATTCTAAAATTTTGTCTAGCATTATAAGCAATGTTGTCACCCAATAACCTTCACTAAACATTCTTTGTGTGATCATTATCAGTCACATGTCATTGTCCGATCATTTTCACTGGACCGTTATTACATGTCGTTTTGAAACCCGACATGTTTAAANGGGCCACAAATTCTAAAATTTTGTCTAGCATTATAAGCAATGTTGTCACCCAATAACCTTCACTAAACATTCATTGTGTGATCGTTATCAGTCACATGTCATTGTCCGATCATTTTCACTAGACTGTCATTACATAGGTATCAATGTTTAATTGCATTTGGTCAAATATGATCACATCCATTAACCATTTTTCGATACTATTGTCAAATCACTGTTGAAAAGCTGTGTTTTGAAACCCGACATGTTTAAGTGTGGTGTCTTCTAGAAAGTTGCGATCTGACTTAATAAAGATTTTAAAAAACATATTGCACTGGTCACTATAGATTTTTGAAGAGCAATTTAATCTATAAAAATTTAACAGTTGCTTGTTAAAACAATTTCAATTGCCCCAAACATGCACTTAGTCCAAATATTAATTTTAGCTTTATTCTTTTGCACCTTCATTCACCAAAAAATTGAGCAGATATCTGACATCTCCCTCCATAACAGGTGTCTTCANGACTTAATAAAGATTTTAAAAAACATATTGCACTGGTCACTATAGATTTTTGAAGAGCAATTTAATCTATAAGAATTTAACAGTTGCTTGTTAAAACAATTTCAATTGCCCCAAACAGGCACTTAGTCCAAATATTAATTTTAGCTTTATTCTTTTGTACCTTCATTCACCAAAAAATTGAGCAGATATCCGACATCTCCCTCCATAACAGGTGTCTTCGGGATAGTAGTGGAACCAGGGGGAATAGGGATTAATAGCCCCTAGATTTTTTCTAAATTCCATATTAAAATATAATACACTTAAAGCATTTCCCCTTGAACTTAAATACTTAATAANTTTTTCTAAATTCCATATTAAAATATAATACACTTAAAGCATTTCCCCTTGAACTTAAATACTTAATAATAATTAATTGGATTTATTATTCTTCATGTAAATACCAAAAGAAATTGAAAATTGTTCAAGAACCTAAAATTGTAAAAAATTTTCCATTTAATGAACTAGACATTGGTAGGGGGTTAAATCAAGTTGATATCTAAGAACGTGCAAAATATATATGTTCAGAGTCACATTTGAGTTTTCTGCAAAATTTAGTTAAAATGAATGATTCNAAATTGTAAAAAATTTTCCATTTAATGAACTAGACATTGGTAGGGGGTTAAATCAAGTTGATATCTAAGAACATGCAAAATATATATGTTGGGAGTCACATTTGAGTTTTCTGCAAAATTTAGTTGAAATGAATGATTACGTCTATGTTATTTTAGAATAAATTACTAAGGAAAGAAATTCATCAAGTCAATAAAATGAAAAAATTATTAAGGAAATAAATTCATCAAGTCAATAAAATGAAATTGATGGTTTATAATGTAATAACACTATTTGATTTTATTTTCATTTTACATTTGTTAAAAATTTTAAAAATTACAGATGAACATTATTAAGTATTATAAAGGAAGTCACAAGGCATTTTAAATGTGATGCAATAATCAACATCAAAATAGTTTCATCATAATTTAAATATAATGTTTTTTTTGTTATTGATAATAAAATTATTTTATGAAAAATGGGATATACATATTCATATATGAATACTCCTTACTCTGAAAATTGATGACGCTTTCATTATAAAAAAGACACTAATACAATAAAGCATCATTACAAAATTGATATTTTCATAATCATTTTAGATACACAACTCACGATAAACTTTATCCTAAAATTTCATATATACAAAAAAGCTACATTTAAAAATTCAATTAGAGCATTTTAAAAGTAAAGTTCATTAATCTTTAGAATCTCTCTACACTTTTTGATCCTGTCAAATTTTGGCTAAGATTAAAAAAGTAGTCATGCATTCTCTCATTGATTATTGGATTAGATATAGAATAAATTTGTCTGTTTCAATAACAACTGAACAAGCATTTTTAATTATAAAGATTGTCAACACAGCGTTAAAAAATAAAATGAAATATGATATTCTTACGACCTCACTGATAAGAGAAATTAAAAAAGAAAATATAATGGGTTTTGATGAAGAATCAATGATTGATGATTTTAATGTAATACGTACACAATTTAACATGGGTATTGATAATGATTAGATTAAAAGAAATATTTTTTTTTTTTTACTTTATAGGTTATTCTTAGCTATTTTTTTANCACAGCGTTAAAAAATAAAATGAAATATGATATTCTTACGACCTCACTGATAAGAGAAATTAAAAAAGAAAAAATAATGGGTTTTGATGTAGAATCAATGATTGATGATTTTAATGTAATACGCACACAATTTAACATGGATATTGATAATGATTAGATTAAAAGAAATATTTTTTTTTACTTTATACGTTATTCTTAGCTATTTTTTTATTTCATCTTATTTATTTATTTGCTTTAAAATTTTTAATTTCAATATTTTGAACTTCACCCTGACTATTTCGAGGGGTTTTATGTCTCAACACCATGCAAAGAAAAACATGCATGGTTAGCATTGTACGACACCACAACCATGATTTATAAAACCAACCATGCCAAAAGATGCATGTCTTGGGTAACTAAATGAAAAATTACGTGAACAAAGAATTTTTNTCAACACCATGCAAAGAAAAACATGCATGGTTAGCATTGTACGACACCACAACCATGATTTATAAAACCAACTATGCCAAAAAATGCATGTCTTGGGTAACTAAATGAAAAATTACGTGAACAAAGAATTTTTTCATAGAGTTAAAAATACATGCACAAGTACTTATTATGTTTACAATTTTATCATTTTTAGGTTAATTCAAATAATATATTCAAGTCCAATCAATTGGAATTTTAACAGCCTCCCAACATCTCTCTCATGAAGGCATATATGGGGAGTATTGGGTATAGTCCTGGCACTAAAAAAAATATGCAAATAAGCTCGATTAAAGATCNAAGAATTTTCTCATAGAGTTAAAAATACATGCACAAGTACTTATTATGTTTACAATTTTATCATTTTTAGGTTAATTTAATTAATATATTCAAGTCCAATCAATTGGAATTTTAACAGCCTCCCAACATCTCTCTCATGAAGGCATATATGGGGAGTATTGGGTATAGCCCTGACACTAAAAAAAATATGCAAATAAGCTCGATTAAAGATTAAATTAATGATTATGAATAAAATCAGTAAAAGCTAAATTTAGAGTTCTTGAATAAAGTCAATCAACCTCGACTTAAAACTCATTTATATAAATTTAATTACTTTNTGATTATGAATAAAATCAGTAAAAGCTAAATTTAGAGTTCTTGAATAAAGTCAATCAACCTCGACTTAAAACACATTTATATAAATTTAATTACTTTTTTAATTCATGGNTTCCTGGGCTTTTTCTCTCGTTTTATCCACGAGAAGAATATCATCAGCAAAAAGCATACACCAAGGTACAACGTTTTAATTCATGGCAAACAAAACAAGATAAAAGTTATTTTGATTAGTTCATTTATTTTACAAAAATATATGTTTATTTTAATTATTCATTTAGCAGTTCGTTTATTTTTTAAATAAAATAAGTAACTTATTTATAAACTCAATAAAGCTCGTTTGATTAGAAATAAATAGCTCAATCATACTACTTCTTAGTTTGTTCAATAGGTCCCAATTGGTTAGAAAATCAATAACACGATAGCGCCAATTTTAATTTGCTCAATAAAAGTTATTTGAATAAAAATTAAACAGNTTAGAAATAAATAGCTCAATCATACTACTTCTTAGTTTGTTCAATAGGTCCCAATTGGTTAGAAAATCAATAGCACGATAGCGCCAATTTGAATTTGCTCAATAAAAGTTATTTGAATAAAAATTAAACAACTCAATAATATTACTCATTAAACTGCTAGATAATAACCCAATTACATCATATTAAACAAATATGAACTAAACTCAAACAGTCAAAATGACAAATAAAGCTTAGACAAAAACAGAAAAGCTTAATTTGATCTTGAGCTCAAATTTTATAAACAAGCTCCAACCCCAAAAGCTTGATTTGAGCTTGAGCTCGGCTCGAGCTTGAACTCATTAAACATATTAAGCTTGAACACAACCCTGCTTACTTGGCTCGGTTCATTTGCAACCCTAATCATTCTCTACAACAACCACCTAAGAAAAAGGTGATAAATTTTTAATCAAAAATTAACCGACTCCTACTAAACACTAAGCGCTTATCACCCAACAATTAGCCTTAATCAAAAGTTTTCCGCTGTCATCAAGAAGGTTAATTAACTAGAGGCTTTAGCCTAGTAGAAACCTAGAATTATATCATAAAGTCTTCATTTATGAGAGTAAAATCTCTAAATAGTGTTATTTGAATTTTTGACCCATAACAATAAACCCTCTTAGAAGAACCAAGCATAAATTCTTGAAGACTAAAAAAAAATGCAGTTCAATGGTCTTAGATAAAAAGTGAATGATCTATAGAAATGGTTAGAATTAGTTTCCTATCGAATAGCATTACAAAAAAAAGAAAAAGCAAAAATATTTAAAGGAAGATAATTGTGGTCAAATGTTGATTAGATGGATATTTATTTAACTGAAAGATAAATGAAAATCATTATAACAAGAGCTATTACTTCGATTATATCTTCTCCAATGCCAAGTTAAATTGTGTACATACCTCACCTGCTAATTGTGTCATTTCCCCTTTTAACTGCATCAATATATCATCTTCAGCTCCAACGCCAATATTCATCACAAGGTTATCATCATCTGCATCTGAAACTTCTGCATCACTAAGATAAAAGTCCACATTACATGGACTTGATATCTTCAGATCTGTAGCAACTTGTGTATTTTTATTTGAAGATACTTCAACCTTATCACCTCTCATGAGCTTGTCGATCACATTAGTCATTATGTTTCGCTCTTTTTCATGCACCACAGTGCTAAGTCGAGAAAGATACCCATGGCTAGTTGTTTCTAGAGCCTTAGAATGTTCCTCGCAGTCGCAGAAATGAATTGGAAGAGGAGGAACTTCGATACGTTGAAAACTGTACTTGTGCTTTCCAGTCCCTTTAAATGGTAAAGGCTTCACCTGCGAAGAATATCTGCTTTTGTCATTTATTCTTCAATTTTTGAAAGTAAGTAATTTATTTAAAGCTATTTAAGGATGGCAACTAACAGAATCATAAGCATAGTGACCAAGAAAATTAACCTGGTAAAAAGTTGTACCATGAAAATGGTAACAGAAGAAACTTAGGAGCTGAGATGAAGCATTTAACAAAAATAAAGCTTAAATAATGCATGGCCCTCGCATTAATATAAGATTGAGGGCTTCTTGTAAACACCCTTACTCCTAGTTTGAAAATAGGCTCATTGCAAGACATCAGATATTTAACTAAGGGTTAAAAACATAACCTGCATGAACTTTTACAAAGATAGTAATGGCTCCTCTACACATATATCTTGAAAATCAAAATTATTTACTCATTCATGTTTTTCTTCCACATAATTATAGCATAAAAATAATTCTTTACATGTGATGTCACGGACAAGTGTAATATTAACTACATAAGTCCTACCCAGTGCATATAGTACAAAATATATATTACAAAAAAAAATCTATTATAATCCTAGAGAGAGTCGTCTTAGATGGTTTTCTTACATTAAACTTCGACCATCTGATGATTCGATTTGGAGAGTAGATGTTTTAGATTCGATTTATATTAAACCTAGGATGACTTGGGCATATTGTATAAAAATGATCTTAAATTATTAGAATTAAATGAAAATATGACACTAAATAGAACGCAACNTTAGATGGTTTTCTTACATTAAACTTCGACCATCTGATGATTCGATTTGGAGAGTAGATGTTTTAGATTCGACTTATATTAAACCTAGGAAGACTTGAGCATATTGTATAAAAATGATCTTAAATTATTAGAATTAAATGAAAATATGACACTAAATAGAACGCAACGGAGAAAAGGGATTCATGTAGCCAACCCCACTTAGTGGGATAAAGGTTTTGTTGTTGTTGTTGGAGATCCCAGCAGGTGCATGGTNGAACGCAACGGAGAAAAAGGATTCATGTAGCCAACCTCACTTAGTGGGATAAAGGTTTTGTTGTTGTTGTTGGAGATCCCACCAGGTGCATGGTAGTAATTTGATAAAAATTATATTCCAAATCATATAAACTAAAATGCTGACCACTGTTCTAAATGGAAGGCATAATTATTTTAATTTCCAACAACTCACATTTTGCAGTAAAATATCAGATCTTCTTAATTTTTTAAACTATTACCAAATGATTCAACTCCAGATTCACCTTTTTGAACAAAAAATTCTAGTGCCCCTATATGTTGAACATATTTATTACAAAATCACGTTTTTGGACTGCATTTATCAAATAACAACATTACAAAGTTAAAGACGCATATTACATAAGTAGAAGTTACCTTTCTCAGATTTGGAAAGAAAATTCGGATCTGTGAATTCTCCTGGCTTGAACTATGAGAATTTACAAATTCCAAACTTTCTTTAGTAGGAGGTGGGGCAGAAGCAAGATTGGCATCTTGTGCCCACTCCCTCTTCAAACGAGCAAAATAGTGCTCTTTAGCTATTTCTAGCTTAAGCTTTCCTCCCTTCCAAGTGCATCCATTGTACTGCAAAAAAGATAAAATTCATTAGACTGCTGAAATATTTCGAGTTGAAGTACTATTTATCATCTTTTGTTGCTATGTTTTAATTTAAAAAAAAACTGAAAGATAGAAAGCTAAAGTAAAGTGTTACAGTCATTCCAACACAACTTCATTATGAAATCTAAATCATAATGACAGTTGTCAAGATATGCGTCATAAGACTCGATTAAAAAAAAATAAAGAGAGAAATAAGATGCAGGCTTCTGAGACATAAACAAGTACATTGACCCCTTCTTTTAAAGCTGAATGTCATTACAATACGTCCACATGATGACTATTTTGCCAAAAAAAAAAAATAATATCTAAAATATTCTTACATTTTAAGCTCATTCGGAGGATTATATTGAGGTGAAATGAGACTTTCTAAGGATTACGTCCCCTTCATTTCCCTCCACCTTTTTTCTTTCCACAAGACAACTTCCATTACTTCCTATTAATCTAAGAGTCCAAATAGAGAAGATATTGCAAAGAGGTATCATGAATACTAATTTTGCAAGTACTCTCGTCATTGTTTTTTCCAGAATAGGTTTCTAGGCAAAGCTCTGGCTTGTTTTCTTAAAGTTGTTCTTTTATGGCTCTCATCCTTNCTTTTTTTCTTTCCACAAGACAACTTCCATTACTTCCTATTAATCTAAGAGTCCAAATAGAGAAGATATTGCCAAGAGGTATCATGAATACTAATTTTGCAAGTACTCTCGTCATTGTTTTTCCAGAATAGGTTTCTAGGCAAAGCTCTGGCTTGTTTTCTTAAAGTTGTTCTTTGATGGCTCTCATCCTCTAAATATAATTCATTTTCTAATATGATATATTGGAAAGAATTCACTGCTTAATTCATTGTGAGTTGCCTCTTTCTTTTTATTTTAGAGTTTATGTGCTCAAATTAGGCTCTGGCTCGCAATATCAAATATTTTTATAGTCAGAAATTTAGCATATTTTGAATGNAAAGTATTCACTGCTTAATTCATTGTGAGTTGCCTCTTTCTTTTTATTTTAGAGTTTATGTGCTCAAATTAGCTCTGGCTCGCAATATCAAATATTTTTATAGTCAGAAATTTAGCACATTTTGAATTAAAATTGTTAGTTACGCTTTTATTTATTTGAATGATAAATTGTTAGTTATATGAGATAAAATTATATTTGAATTTCGCCGTCCAACCGTCAATATCCACCTTGAAATCTCTGAATCCCCGGCCGGAACGTGACACATTGACAGCGAATTTGTGTCATTTTAAAATGGCTTCTCCTATGGGCCCCGGCCATTTGAGTCAAACTTGTTCATTGATATCCACTTTTTACATGCTGATTTTGCTTTTCATCAATAATTTTTTTATGGAATAGGAAGAGGCGAACTATAAACTTAGGTCCTAAGAAATTTTCTTAGTTTTTGATTCAAAATAGATTGAATAGGTTGATCAACTTCTCCAAAATGGATTTTAACCTCCTTCCCACATAAAAAAATGGTACATCCGGGATCCATTTAGAAACTATTCTCTTCATTTTATTCTAAAAATGTCATTTGATTCTCAGTTGAAAAAGATAAGCACAATTCAAGATAATATAACAATGATAAGTCGTTGAAGAAGTAACACAAAAGTAAGTTGGGGTGATGGTATTCCACTCAATATTGGTTCATACTAGACTTATTTATGTTCATTTAGTTGGATAATTGAACAAACTAATATAAAATTTTTAAAGCTTGGCATATGAATGAACTAGCTTGAACATGGACTCATTCAGTTATGTTCATGAACATTCATTTCTTAATAAGTAGTTCACTAAGAGCTCCATAAAATGCTCATTTAATCATGAACTTGTTATCAATTTCGTGACTTATTTTATATTATTCTATTCATTTTCTTATATTCAATCTAATGCAAAAAAATTTGTCTATTGCTGGTGAATATGCATGAAAAAAGTATCGAGCTCAATAAGGTGATTGGTTGATTAAGCAGCTTAAACCCCCCTTACATCACAACAAAACAGCCCCAATTTAAAAGAGATTAACCACGCCAACTCATTCCCACTTGGGTCGACCTTTCCTAACGCGCTGATTAGAATGAATCGAAGAAACTTTCTATATATCAATCTTAATAAGCAAACAATATCTCAACGATTAAGAAATACTGGATTTATTAAGAATGAAAAGAAGGGAAGCAGAGTGGGGAAACTGACAGTGGAGAAGAGCTTAGAGAGGGATTTGTCAGAGCTGGGCTCGAAATCCATGAAAGCGAAGTTGCGGCCGTTGTCGCGGACGAACACGACGTCGTGAACCCTGCCAAGCGGCGAGAAGGTATGCTCCAAGTCGCTGGCCGTAACACCGGCAGCTACGCCGCCAATGAAAATCCTCTTCGCCTCCCCATCAGGAAGCGCAGGTATGGCTAAGTTCTTCTCGGCGATCACTGCTCCCTCCTCCATGACAAATCCTCCGCGCAACCGCTGCTAATCCGCTCCTCTAATTTTCTCACCCGCGGTTGCTAATGTTGGCCGTTGGGAAGGAAACATGACTTAATATGCCCTAGGCTCTTTAACAATATTCCTATAAGAATTAGGGCGNGTTCTTCTCGGCGATCACTGCTCCCTCCTCCATGACAAATCCTCCGCGCAACCGCTGCTAATCCGCTCCTCTTATTTTCTCACCCGCGGTTGCTAATGTTGGCCGTTGGGAAGGAAACATGACTTAATTTGCCCTAGGCTCTTAACAATATTCCTATAAGAATAAATGGAGCAAACAAAAATAAAATAATAATAATGATGGTTATAATAATCACTATGAAGACATTTATCTTAGAAGTAACTCAATTATGATTTCTAACTTAACATTAGCTTCATCTATGTTGGATTGCATCATATCATATAGAATTATATGCAGACTATCTAAACTCTTTCTATCTTCCTTCTTTCTTGATCGAGCAAACAGCATGAGCTCATCCTCTTCATTTTTTGTTCTTTTCTCTCCTTTCATTCTAATATAATTAGAGATAACTTTACGCTCTGAATTTTGTGGGACTTGTGTTATCCATGTTTTTTTCATGACTTTATTTATTCTTTTTAGCCTAAATATACATAAATAAATAGTTATTTTTAGGGTTAAATATTTAACTTATGATATGTTTGATTCCTAAGTTTGTCTGTTATGGTCACAAATCAAGGTTTTTGTAAAGGCTTGAAGTTTCAGTAATTTTAAGTTGTCGAATGGTGTCAGAAATCAAGGTTTTTAAGTTTAGTTTTCTATCATGAGTGTTCTTGTTCCTTATAAAGACAATATTAGTTTGCTAATTTTAGGTTCATCATGATTAATATTTGATTCACATATGAAAAACACTTTGTTAACATATAATCTTATTGTCCTTCAAATAAAGTTTAAACATGAATTAAATAATGTACTAATATGATATTATATATTCAATTTACGATCGAATTATATTCAAAAGCATGATCATAACTTATTCATATCATATAGCCTCAACACATGCACAAATCACGATCGGATCATGTTCAAATTGTGATTAAATAATTGCATATATAAATGTTCAAACAACTAACATTTGATACCCTCAAACAATGTCCACTATAGTTCGGACAAGGCCCGATCATAATTGTGTGCACATTTTAAGAAATATTGAAACATACTATTCAATACTTTTTCTAGATCAAAATTATATTTTTATCAAAATTTCACTTGATACCACACCTATCGTTTTTACTAACCATCATCGTTGTTGATGACCACCTGCATCGTTGATTTAACATCATCGACAAATACTATCAGTAGTCGCGACTATTATCACTTCTCATGACCATTGACAGTTATCACTGACCATTAGATGTTGTTCTCGTATTTTTGATCGAACACATTTCAATCGAGGGGTTTTCGCATACGTGCCACCTGATTTCTATGCATTCACATATCAAAAACCTAAACTTTGTTATTTAGGTAGACGCCACACCATCCCTAAGTTTAGGCAATAGGTGGGGTGGCCTGCCTGTAAAAATGAAAGTTTAGGTGTCTGATATGTGAATACATTTGAATTGAGTGGCACTTATGTAAATAGCACATTATTTAAACATCCACATTTTGAATATTTTAAAATTTCAATGTCTTTCAACCAGACCAAACGATCCCTCAGAGATATTCTTTATATATCACACAATTCTTATGTATTTACACATTTAGCATCTCAAATATAACATTTACATGCATAACACTAAAATATCTAACATTGCATAAAAAATACCATAATTACTGGCTTTTTAAATGTTAAGTAGGCCATTTCATTTATATGTTTATCATACGGAAGTATTATAAATGTAAATATCAAATTTTAGGGGTTAGATATGTAAACACATAAGAATTGTGGGGTATTTTTCTAAATCCCTAAAATTAAAAGCTATTTTGATTCAATTTTGATTAAGATATGCATAACAAAAAATAAACTCTTCATGGGCTAAAACATTTACTAACGAGCTTTATGGATCATAAGACATGTATACTTAAAGAAGTGATCACCAGTTGTCAATGTCTATCAACAGTCGAAAAAATGTGTCCATCTCATATGTTGAAATGTCAGTTGTCATGTGCTAACTATGGAGAGACACGTTGATCTCACTTATCAAAGTGTCGGCATGACATGTATCAACCGTCAACATGACCTATCAAAATCCCAACAAATGTTCCTTGGGGTCAACTAACTGCGGAATTGAAGGTCGTTGCTAAAGGATTAACATATATCATTGTCCATTTATGAGTCGTTGTCACTGGCGTCATCTTCTTTTCATTGGAATGTCAGAGACATGAATCGTACTATACAGTCTATGATTTTATGTTATTTTATATTTTTGTAGTCCTGCAAGGTAGGAGGTCATCTATGAGTCAAATAAATAGATGTACCCACTCACTTCTCAACTGGATTTGCGCCATCCTCTTTCTTATCATCCCTTTCATCCTCTCTCTCTAGGGAGACTAGGAGTTGGAGTTTGTGGGGCACATCCACATTTCATCTTTTGCATCCTCACAAAGTCTCTCCTGAGATGTATGAGCTCGAGAATGATACAAAACTCTATATCCTAAAATGATTCATGTTGATACTTGACCCAAAATTTCTTTTATAATACAAACTCAAACATTAGTCAATCATAACATCTCCAATCTAATTTTATTTTGATTTCAAAGTTGAAAATGAGTTTCTTACAAAAGGAGAGAGAGAGAGAGAGAGAGAGAGAGAGAGAGAGAGAGAGAGTACATGATTTTATATGATATATAAACAACTAGAATGCAAGTTTATTAAGCTTCATCTCACCATTTAAGGGAAATCTCAAATTAGCCCTCACATTCTTCTAAAATGATGTGATATCCAATTTGAGTTTTTTTTTTTCAATCAAAATTGTGCACCTCATCCTACTAAATCATTCTGAGATTAGTTGTTGAATCAAACTTTGTGTTTTATTAGGCAGCAATAATGTGAGGTAGAGAGACAAAAATCCATTATTTGTCGTTCATCGTATTATTATTTGTTAGAAGATGATTTCGATATGTTAGTTTCATTTATTTTAGGCACGGTTTTGATTTTCTCTCATAGATTATTAATTGCTCGAAAATTAATTTGAATTTTTGCTCATATCGAGTTGAAATCGAAATAAACAAGCCGACCTATGAGCCAAAACCTTAAAGAAACTTTTTCGAGCGAATTTCAAGTCATACATGGATCAGCTCGAATTATTTTTTATTTATAAAAATTATCTATAATGCTAAATTAAATCAAATATAACATTCTACTAGCCGAATTCAAGGTGAAATGAATTTAAATAACACAATTTGAGCTATCATGTTTTGATTTTGGGTCAGAACCAACCGATTCCAAGCTACAATGGATTCAAAAAAGTCAAATTTGAGCCAATTTGTTTCGTTTTTTAGTTGGATTGAGTTTGATTTTAGTTAGTTCAGCTAACTCAAAATCGAACATAACAGCCTAATGTTGTGGTATATATGAAATTTAAAACGATCGACGATTGAGTGAAAAATAGAACAAGAAAATCAAACTAGAAAAGAACACACAGATTTACGTGGTTCGGCAAATTGCCTACATTCATAGAGTTGCAGATGATTTTACTAATTGAAGAATTTACATTATTTGATCACAATGATAATTACAGGAGAAAGTATCTCACTTTCTCACTCTATCTTCTCCTCTCTACACCGAGATACACCGAAAAAGAAGAAGAACATACAAGAGAAAAAACCTATTTCTCTTTTGTCACAAGCCACCAAGAAGAAATCAAGCAGAGCAACCTTCTTCTTCCACTATCTTCTTCTTCTTTCTGTCAAACACGCAGAAATAAAAAAGAGCACCTTGCGAAAAACACATTTTTCTTTCTATCGGAGATTCCTTTGACCAGTAAGCCGCACCAGCAAAGCACCAACCGCAGCCTTGCAATCTCGCGAAAACACGATGCCTTGCTTTCTTGTCACGAGAGAAGAAGAAGCATAAGAGGGAGAAGCCTAATTCGCGAAAACAATTTTGGTTCACAACAGAGAGAAGGCGGTATCGGGAAGGCAGTCGTGGGAGTAAGCGGACAGGAGCAGGAACATGTGCGATCCTTGTTTTTCATGCAACTGTCTCCACACTAACAAATCTCCCACTTGGAGACCGGTACACAAACTACAACATTTCTTCTTTAAACTGATGTCCTTCACTGGCGGCGTAGCCCTTTTATTCAAACGTGTTATCCTCCACCTATGCAACTCAAGACCCTGTCTTCAAGCTAGAAGACCAGCTGAATATGCACACAACTTCAGTTTCTCCAGAGTAACACCCTTTGTTCAGCAGGGTTCTGGCTTCCACAAATTATCTTAAGCAACAACTGTCTATCATTGTAGAGTATGCCCATCTAATCTTTCTTGCCTAATTCTTTCAAGAAGCCATGTAGCCATATCATCTCCTTTGCAGTCTCTGACACTGTTATATACTCAGCTTCTGCAGTAAACAACGAAATTGTCTTCTGCAAATTAGAGCCCCATGATACTGCAGTGCCACCAATAGTATAAATATAGCATGTAGTACTTCTTCTAGTATCAATGTCTCCAGCTAGATCAACATCAACATAGACCCGTACCTCTGAACTCTTTCCTGTGAAAAACAAGCAAGTTTCTGCAGAGCCTCTCAGGTACCTCAAGATCCACTTCACTGCTTCCCAATGTTCCTTTCCAGGATTACTCATGTATCTGCTAACAACTCCCACTACATGGGTAATATCCGGTCTGGTGCAAATCATAACATACATAAGTGAATCAGTAGTTGAAGCATAAGAAATCTTACTCATTTGATCTTGTTCCTCCTCTGACTTGAGTGACTGATTCTTGTTGAGTCTGAAGTGACTTCCCAAGGGTGTGCCAACTGGTTTGGCCTTATCCATGTTGAACTTGCTAAGTACCTTTTTCACATACTCAGCTTGAGAGATTCTCAACATGCCTTTGACTCTATCTCTCTGACAATTCTCATACCAAGGATTTGTTTTGATGCTCCCAAATCCTTCATTGCAAAGTGTTTTGACATCTGCTCCTTCAAATTATTGATCTCCTCAGTACTAGCACCTGCAATAAGCATATCATCCACATACAACAGTAGAATGATATAAGAATTATCAAAATACCTGACATAGTAACAGTGATCTGTCTGACATCTGTTGTACCCTGCACTATGCATGAAATTATCAAATTTCTTGTACCATTGTCTAGGAGCTTACTTCAGGCCATACAAGCTCTTCTTCAATCTGCAAACTGACTCTTCCTTTCCCTGTACCACGACCCTTCAGGTTGGTGCATGTAGATGTCTTCTTCAAGATCCCCATGAAGAAATGTTCTTCACATCTAACTACTCAAAGAAAAGATCTTCAGTAGCCACCATAGATAGTACCATTCTGATGGTTGTAAGCTTCACCACATGAGAGAAAATCTCAGAATAATCAATATCTTACTTTTGCTGAAAATCCTTTACA
Organism: Phalaenopsis hybrid cultivar; assembly: GCA_002079205.1. Taxonomy (NCBI): domain Eukaryota; kingdom Viridiplantae; phylum Streptophyta; class Magnoliopsida; order Asparagales; family Orchidaceae; genus Phalaenopsis; species Phalaenopsis hybrid cultivar. Next base: position 350,378 of record JXCR01046937.1, on the reverse strand, counting down.
ACAAGTCGAGCCTTGTACCTCTTACTGCCATCATGCTCAGTCTTCACCCGGTACACCCACTTGTTGTGTAATGTCTTCTTCCCTGTTGGAAGATCTGCTAACTCCCAAGTCTGATTTTCTAGCAGAGAATCCATCTCCTCCTTCATGGCTAGCTCCCACTTGCTCGAATTTTCATCTTGCAAGGTTTTTTCATAACTTTGAGGTTCTCCACCATATGTCAACAGAATGTAGTTTAAAGTTGAAGAATAACGTTGTGAAGAACGTCTAGCCCTTTCTGACATGGGAACTGCAACTGTAAGGGTAGACTGCTCTGAAACTGACTGTGGAACAATAGGAGTGGATGCCCCGGATCCACTCTCCTCATCACCAACATCTCTGTCATGCACTGTGACGTCTGGTAAATCATCAAATCTTACCAACTCAGATTCCTTCAGTGTTGTTTCAGAAACTGTACTGGACGTGTCCTTGTACATAACATTCTCATTGAAAATCATGTTCCTGCTCCTAATGATCTTCTGATCCTGATCATCCCAGAAGCAATATCCAAATACCTCATCTCCATAACCAATGAAATAATATTTCTTTGACTTAGCCTCAAGCTTACTGCGAGCATTAGGATTAATGAGAATATAAGAAAGACAACCAAAAGTCCTAAGGTGAGAAAATTTGACCTCTTTCCCACTCCAGACTTCTTTACGTAATTCACAATTTAATGAAACAGATGACCCCCTGTTGATCAAATAAATTGCAGTACCGATCGCATCTGCCCAAAAAGTAGGTAGTAGTCTGGCGTGCAATCTCATGCTTCTAGCCCGCTCATTAATGATCTTGTTCATGCGCTCTGCAACACCATTTTATTGTGGTGTCCCTGGAATGGTCTTCTCCATTCTGATTTTCCGAGCTGCATAGTACTCTTTGAACCCACCATCAATGTACTCACCACCATCACCAGACCCCAGACATTTCAGCTTTAAGCATGTCTCTATCTCAAATATAGCCTTTTAAGTCCTAAACACACTGAATACATCAGATTTATACTTTAAGAAATAAACCCATACATTTCTGCTATGATCATCATTAAATATGACGTAGTAACAAGAGCCTCCAAGAGATGCCACTGGAGAAGGACCCCACACATCTGTGTGTACAAGATCCAGCTTTCCTGCCTTTGGTGTCCTACCACTTTTCAAGAAACTAACATTTCTTTGTTTCCCCATAATGCAACTCTCACACATGCTGAAATCAATTGACTTTAGTTCAAGTAGCTTGCCTCTAGACTGAAGTTTTTTCATACCTCTCTGACTCATGTGGCCAAGTCTGCAATGTCACAACTCTGCTGTGATCTCTGCAACATTAATATCAACATTGTTAATTAAACCAATAGTTATATACAGCGTACCTGTTTTCTTACCCAGAGCCAGTACCAATGCTCCTTTAGTAACCTTTCAGGTGCTATCAGAGAACATTACTGAATGTCCACACTCATCAAGCTGCCTAATAGAAATAAGGTTCTTCTTCAGTTCAGAAATGTGTCTAACCTTTTGCAGAGTCCACTTGTTCTTGTTTAGAAGTGCAATGTCAATATCTCTCATGCCTACCATGTTTAAAGCTTCTCCATCTGCTAGATATACTTTCCCAAAGTCACCTGCAACATAATTACGCATCAATTCCCGATAGAAAGTTGTATGGAAAGAAGCCCTTGAATCCAGTATTCAGTCATCAACAGAACTATGAACTGCCAGCAGTAGTGCATCCTGTGATTCTTCAGTTACCACATTCACACTGTCATTCTCCTTCTTAGGATTCCTATAGTTCCTCTTTATGTGGTCAGTTTTGCCACAATTCCAGCAAGTTACTTATTTACCAGGCCTTGACTTGCTCTTTATTTTGTTATTTGATTTTGATCTTCCCCTGTTTGAGTTTTTGTTTTGTGATCTCCATCTGGAATCAACATTTAATGTCAAACTTGAACCTGAGATCTCGTCAAAATCTTTCATGCACACTTTTTCAGCCAAAATCAAATCATGAATATTTTCAAATTTCAATTTTGTTTTACCTGCAAAATTACTGACAACCATCCTCACAGCTTCTCAACTATTTGACAATGAAACCAATAATATCAGTGCACATATCTCATAATCAAATTCAATTTCCACAGAAGATAATTGATTTGTGATTGTATTAAAACCATTCAGATGTTGTACAACAGACATACATTCTGTCATCTTCAAATTGAATAACTTCTTCATTAGATATACCTTGTTATTCGTTGATGACTTTTCATACATACCTGACAGGCCTGCAATAAGATCTGCAGTCGTCCTCTCCTTGACTACATTGTGTGCAACGGACCTCGATAGGGTCAATCAAAAAACCCGAAGAACCTGTCTATCCAACAGATTCCATTTAGTCTCATCCATTCTTTCAGGTCTTTTCCCCAATAACAAAGATTGAGCTTCTTCCCATAGAGGTAATCCTCTATCTGTGTCCTCCGATAACCAAAATCTGTGTCATCGAACTTCTCAATCCCTGAAACCTTCACTTCAATCACAGTCATTAGCTCTGATACTAGTTGTTGTGGTATATATGAAATTTAAAACGATCGACGATGAAGTGAAAAATAGAATGACACACAGATTTATGTGGTTCGGCAAATTGTCTGCATCCATGGAGTTGCAGAGGATTTCACTAATTGAGGAATTTACACCGTTTGATCACAACGACAATTACATGTGAAAGTCTATCACTTCCTCACTCTCTCTTCTCCACTCTACACCGAGATACACCGAAGAAGAATAAGAACGTACGAGAGAAAAAAATTATTTCTCTTCTGTCACAAGCCACAAAGAAAAAATCAAGTAGAGCAACAATCTTCTTCCACCATCTTTTTCTTTCTTCTGCCAAGCACACAAAAACAATCAAGAGAGAGCACCTTGCGAAAAATAACTTTTTCTTTCTGTAAGAGATTCCTTTGACGAGTAAGCCACACTAGCAAAACACCAACCACAACCTTGCAATCCTGTGAAAATACGATGCCTTGCTTTCTTATCGCGAGAGAAGAATAAGCAAAAGAGGGAGAAGCCTAATTCGCGAAAACAATTCGATTCGCAGCAGAGAGAAGGCGGTATCGGGAGTAAGCAGACGGGAGCAGGAACAGGTGCGATCCTTTTTTTTCGTGTAACTGTCTCCACACTAACACTAAAAATTAGGAGTGTAAGTGTGTCAAGCTGACTCGTGAGCCAGCTCGAGCTCTGCTCGATAACTGGCTTGTGGACTTAGGTCGATGAGCAAACAAGCCAAGCTCAGCTAGCCCCGACTTGACTCATTAACTCCCGTGTGTCAGCTCTTTTTAAAAAAATATTAATATAAAATATACTGAAAATATATTAAATTTGTTGATTTTATCTTAAAATTATTTTAAAAATAATTATAAAATAATATTTTACATTTCATATTAAGTAAATTGTTATTATTTTTCATATTATTATAAGACTATTTTAAACTAATATTATTTTTCTCTTTTTTACAATAAATGAACTTCTAAATTTAAGGTGTAGTCCGGGTTCAAACTCAATAAAATTAATCAAATTGAATCTCAAATTTTACTTTGTACAAGCAAACTCTTCAATTCTGAGTTTCAAAGTCAATAGTAAACAGTAAACAATATATTCTCTCCTGCGTGCGTCGTTATCAGCCGGGGTGGCACCGCTCACCAACCCATGCGCGATCAACGCCCGACTCCAAGCCGCTCAAATTCAAAACGCAATTTTTTTTCACACTGCACTTCTCATCTCACCGTCTACGCCATTTCGCCACGTTTCATCCTAGATACGTGGCATGAGGTGAGTTGTGGACTGCAAAATTCAAGGTAGTGTGGTGCAGAGCCAGAGATCCAGCATTAGATGACAACTTCCTACTATCGGAAATCGAACCTCTGCAAAACTTCAAATTTGTTAGGGAAAATTAAAAAAACACCAAGAGAAACTAAAAAAGCTCAAGTTTTGCAATCCGTTCTAGCGAGGGAAAATCTGTTCGTGTTTGGCAGCAAGTTGTCTCCGAGCTGACGACATTGTCATCAAAACAAATTTTTTTTTTTCCTTTTGGAAGTATTAGGTCGAGATTTTTTCTTCAGATTCTGTTATGATGATTTTTCACCATACCGGCCCCTTTTTTGAATTTTGAATCCATGGGCTAATTTGTGCGCGGAGTAAGAAGTGTGGACTATCTTCACTCTGCTTGAAACTCAACCGCCGGTCATGGTTTCGTCTTCCTGGCATTGTGAGGGTTTACTGGTTAGTTTCATCCTTTTTTCCTTCTTTTTGCGCTTGTTTTCAGGGCTATCCTGGTTAATTTTGCGCCGCTTCGTGTCACGCCAAAGGGGGAAATCAGAGACGTAAAAAGTTGAAACTCTTTCTCGGATGAATCGGGGCCTCCAAATAAGGAATAGATTTCTCCTTTGTTTTTCTTCTCTCATGTGATGACAGTTTGCATCAATAAAGCTTATATTCCACTTTTCTGTGTTGCCTTCTATTAAAATCAGTAGGATTTGATGTAATGAGGTTGCTTTTGTTAATGATTATTCGGCTTTTGTTGCATTTTTTGATCGAATACATCCTTTGAGCTATTCGTTGGGGCTTGTTTCTGTCCGCCTATTTCAGGAAGCAATTCTACCACCTTGAAAAATATATATTCATTGCTTTGTCTGCAGGGATTCTTTTAAATTAGCATTTTATTCTTACAAGTTTATGTAAAGATGAATTCTTTCAAGTCTATTAGTTCTTACAAGCAGGGAGTGTGATGCCAAGGATAGATGCAGACCGACCTTTATAACTTAAGAAGGTGTGTGCTGTCCTCTCCCTGTTCTGCGGAACTGAAAATAACATCACACTGAAACTTCTGAAGTTCATGGCTGGGAGGGAAAATTCCAGAGATCATTTCATATTCCAGCTGGAAAAGGATGTAAGTTTTATTTCTTGAGTTCTTTTTTGTCGTAGCATGATAAGTAAAAAAAATAGTTTTTTTTTAAATGCCTCATTTGTTTCTTGGGTTTTTGGCATAAAATTTCAGGTTCTGAATCTACAACTATTGCTGCAAGAGGAGATCAAGTTGCACGATGTTCTTGAAAAGGCTGTAGAGGATGCTGCATTTGAACTGTCTGATCTATCTTGCCTCCCAAATGATGTATGTTTTAAATGCTTTTGTTATTGCTCGTTACTTTTATGACATTAAAATTTGGCCATTTTAAGAAGCATATGGTGTTCTTGTTTCATGATGTTGTTTGAAGTTAAATCATGAGCTATTGAAATCCTTTTAGAACGATATATATACATACCACTTCACTCCTATGTATCTACATATGTAACACCTAAACTTCAATTTTTACATATACGCTTTTTTTTTTATCCATAAAAATATGTATTTCACATTTTAAACGGTATAATAGCGGTATTTCTGATGCAATATGAAAGATTTGGTGGTAAAAATATNACGAACAGTGACTTCACGAACAATTTCAAACACGATCTTATTTCAAACAAACTAAATTTCAAATGAACCAAATACGAACACAAGCTCTGTTCGTTCGTGTTCGATTCGTTTACACCCCTAATAAGAATAAATGGAGCAAACTAAAATAAAATAATGATAATGATGATTATAATAATCACTATGAAGACATTTATCTTAGAAGTAACTCAATTATGATCTCTAACTTAACATTAGCTTCATCTATGTTGGATTGCATCATATCATATAGAATTATATGCGGACTATCTAAACTCTTTCTATCTTCCTCCTTTCTTGATCGAGCAAACAGCATGAGCTCATCCTCTTCATTTTTTGTTCTTTTCTCTCCTTTTATTCTAATATAATTAGAGATAACTTTACGCTCTGAATTTTGTGGGACTTGAGTCATCCACGTGTTTTTCATGACTTTATTTATTCTTTTTAGCCTAAATATACATAAATAAATAGTTATTTTTAGGGTTAAATATTTAACTTATGATATGTTTGATTCCTAAGTTTGTCTGTTATGGTCACAAATCAAGGTTTTTGTAAAGGCTTGAAGTTTCAGTAATTTTATATTGTCGGATGGTGTCAGAAATCAAGGTTTTTTCGAAGGATTTTAAGTTCAGTTTTCTATCCTAAGTGTTCTTGTTCCTTATAAAGACTATTAGTTTGCTAATTTTAGGTTCATCATGATTAATATTTGATTCACATATGAAAAACACTTTGTTAACATATAATCTTATTGTCCTTCAAATAAAGTTTAAACATGAATTAAATAATGTACTAATATGATATTATATATTCAATTTACGATCGAATTATATTCAAAAGCATGATCATAACTTATTCATATCATATAGCCTAAACACATGCACAAATCAGGATCAGATCATGTTCAAATTGTGATTAAATATTTGCATATATAAATGTTCAAACAACTAACATTTGATACCCTCAAACAATGTCCACTATAGTTCGGACAAGGCCCGATCATAATTGTGTGCACATTTTAAGAAATATTGAAACATACTATTCAACACTTTTTCTAGATCAAAATTAGTTTTTAATAACCATCATCATTGTTGATGACCACCTGCATCGTTGATTTAACATCATCGGCAAATACTATCAGTAGTCACGACTGTTATCACTTTTCATGACCATTGACAGTTATCACTGACCATTAGATGTTGTTCTCGTATTTTTTATCGAACACATTTCAATCGAGGGGTTTTCGTATACGTGCTACCTGATTTCTATGCATTCACATATCAAAAACCTAAACTTTGTTATTTAGGTAGACGCCACCCCATCCCTAAGTTTAGGCAATAGGTCGGGTGGCCTGCCTGTAAAAATGGAAGTTTAGGTGTCTGATATGTGAATACATTTGAATTGAGTGGCACTTATGTAAATAGCACTTTATTTAAACATCCACATTTTGAATATTTTATCCCTCAGAGATATACTTTATTTATATATTATATTATATATCACACAATTCTTATGTATTTACACATTTAGCATCTCAAATATAACATTTACATGCATAACACTAAAATATCTAACATTGCATAAAAAATACCATAATTACTGGCTTTTTAAATGTTAAGTAGGCCATTTCATTTATATGTTTATCATACGGAAGTATTATAAATGTAAATATCAAATTTTAGGGGTTAGATATGTAAACACATAAGAATTGTGGGGTATTTTTCTAAATCCCTAAAATTAAAATCTATTTTGATTCAATTGTGATTAAGATATGCATAACAAAAAATAAACTCTTCATGGGCCAAAACATTTACTAACGAGTTTTATGGATCATAAGACATGTATACTTAAAGAAGTGATCACCAGTTGTCAATGTCTATCAACAACCGAAAAAACGTGTCCATCTCATATGTTGAAATGTCAGTTGTCATGTGCTAACTATGGAGAGACACGCTGATCTCACTTATCAAAGTGTCGGCATGACATGTATCAACCGTCAATATGACCTATTAAACTCCCAACAAATGTTCCTTGGGGTCAACTAACTGCGGAAATGAAGGTCATTGCTAAAGGATTAACATATATCATTGTCCATTTATGAGTCGTTGTCACCGACGACATCTTCTTTTCATTGGAATGTCAGAGACATGAATCGTACTGTACAGTCTATGATTTTATATTATTTTCTATTTTTGTAGTCCCGCAAGGGTAGAAGGTCGTCTATGAGTCAAATAAATAGATATACCCACTCACTTCTCAACTGGATTTGCGCCATCCTCTTTCTTTTCATCCCTTTCATCCTCTCTTTCTAGGGAGACTAGGAGTTCAAGCTTGTGGGGCACATCCACATTCCATCTTTTGCATCCTCACAAGTCTCTCATGAGATGTATGAGCTCGAGAATGATACAAAACTTTATATCCTAAAATGATTCATCATGATACTTGACCCAAAAAATCTTTTATAATACAAACTCAAAAATTAGTAAATCATAACATCTCCAATCTAATTTTATTTTGATTTCAAAGTTGAAAATGAGTCTCTTACAAAATGAGAGAGAGAGAGAGAGAGTCCATGATTTTATATGATAAATATAAACAACTAGAATGCAAGTTTATTAAGCTTCATCTTACCATTTAAGGGAAATCTCAAATTATCCCTCTACAAAGCTTTCACATTCTTCTAAATTGATGTGATATCCAATTTAAGTTTTTTTTTTCACTCAAAATTGTGCACCTCAACCTCATCCTTCTAAATCATCCTGAGATTAGTTGTTGAATCAAACTTTGTGTTTTATTAGGCAACAATGATGTGAGGCAGAGAGGCAAAAATCTATTATTTGTCGTTCATCAGATTGTTATTTGTTAGAAGATGATTTCAATATGTTAATTTCATTTATTTTATGCAGGGTTTTGATTTTCTATCAAAGATTATTAATTGCTCGAAAATTAATTTGAATTTTTGCTTAGATCGAGTTTAAATCGAAATAAACAAGCCGACCTATGGGCCAAAACTTTAAAGAAACTTTTTCGAGCGAATTTCAAGTCATACATGGATCAGCTCGAATTATTTTTTATTTATAAAAATTATCTATAATGCTAAATTAAATCAAATATAACAATCTACTAGCCGAATTCAAGGTGAAATGAATTTAAATAACTCAATTTGAGCTATCTTGTTTTGATTTTGGGTCAGAACAACCCGATTTCAAGCTATAATGGATTCAAAAAATTCAAATTTGAGCAAGTTCGTTTCGTTTTTGAGTTGGATTGAGCTTGATTTTAGTTAGTTGAGCTAACTCAAAATCGAACATAACAGCCTAATGTTGTGGTATATATGAAATTTAAAACGATCGACGATGGAGTGAAAAATATAACGAGAAAAATCACACCAGAAAAGAATACACAGATTTACGTGGTTCGGCAAATTGCCTACATTCATAGAGGTGCAGAGGATTTTACTAATTGAGGAATTTACACTGTTTGATCACAATGATAATTACAGGAGAAAGTCTCTCACTTTCTCTCTCTCTCTCTTCTCCTCTTCACACCGAGATACACCAAAGAAGAAAAAGAACGTACAAAAGAAAAAAACATATTTCTTTTCTGTCACAAGCCACCAAGAAGAAATCAAGCAGACCAATCTTCTTCTTCCATTATCTTCTTCTTCCTTCTACCAAACACGCAGAAACAACTAAGAGAGAACACCTTGCGAAAAACAATTTTTTCCTTTCTGTCGGAGATTCCTTTAACTAGTAAGCCACACCAGCAAAGCACAAACCGCAGCCTTGCAATCTCGCGAAAACACGATGCCTAGCTTTCTTGTCACGAGAGAAGAAGAAGCAAAAGAGGGAGAAGCCTAATTCGCGAAAACAATTTGGTTCGCAGCAGAGAGAAGGCAGTATCGGGAAGGCAGTCGTGGGAGTAAGCGGACGGGAGCGGGAACATGTGCGATCCTTTTTTTTCATGTAACTGTCTCCACGCTAACAAATCTCCCACTTAGAGATCGATACACAAACTACAACGTTTCTTCCTCAAACTGATGTCCTCCACTGGCGGTGTAGCCCTTTTATTCAAATGTGTTATCCTCCACCTCTGCAACTCAAGACCCTTGTCTTCAAGTTAGAAGACCAGCTGAAGTTGCGCACAACTTCAGTTTCTCCAGAGTAACACCCTTTGTTCAGCAGGGTCCTGGCTTCCACAAATTATTTTAAGCAACAAATGTCCGTCATCAAATAATGATCGTATGAAGTGGTACCTGATCTGAATGTGCTTAGTCCTGGATTGAAATGTTGGATTCCTGACAAGGAATATGGCGCTCTGACTATCATTGTATAGTATTCCCATCTGATCCTTCTTGCCTAATTCTTTCAAGAAGCACTGTAGTCATATCATCTTCTTTGCAGCCTCTGACACTGCTATATACTCAGCTGCTGCAGTAGACAATGAAAATGTCTTCTGCAGATTAGAGTTTCATGATACTGCAGTGTCACCAATAATATAAATATAGCATGTAGTACTTCTTCTAGTATCAATGTCTCCAGCTAGATCAACATCAACATAGACTCATACCTCTAAACTCTTTCCTGTGTAAAACAAGCAAGTTTCTGTAGAGCCTCTCGGGTACCTCAAGATTTACTTCACTACTTCCCAATGTTCTTTTCTAAAATTACTCATGTATCTGCTAACAACTCCCACTGCATGGGAAATATCTGGTCTTGTGCAAATCATAACATACATAAGTGAACCAATTGTTGAAGCATAAGAAACCTTACTCATGTGATCTCGTTCCTCCTCTGACTAGGGTGGCTAATTTTTGTTGAGTCTGAAGTGACTTCCCAAGGGTATGCCAACTGGTTTGGCCTTATCCATGTTGAACCTGCTAAGTAACTTTTTCACATACTCAGCCTGAGAGAGTCTCAAAATGCCTCTGACTCTATCTTTGACAATTCTCATGCCAAGGATTTGTTTTACTGCTCCCAAATCCTTCATTGCAAAGCGCTTTGATATATGCTCCTTCAGATTATTGATCTCCTCAATACTAGCAACTTAAATAAGCACATCATCCACATACAACAGTAAGATGATATAGAAATTATCAAAATACCTGACATAGCAACAGTGATCTGTCTGACATTTGATGTACCCTGCACTGTGCATGAAATTATCAAATTTCTTGTACCACTATCTTGGAGCTTGCTTCAAATCATACAAGCTCTTCTTCAATCTACAAACTAACTCTTCCTTTCCCTGTACTGCGAACCCTTCAGGTTGGTGCATGTAGATGTCTTCTTCAAGATCCCCATGAAGAAAAGTTTTATTCACATCTAAATGCTCAAGGAAGAGATCTTCAGTTGCCACCATACACAGTTCCATTCTGATGGTTGTAAGCTTCACCACAGGAGAGAAAATCTCTGAATAATCAATATCATGTTTCTCCTGAAAAGTCTAGCCTTGTACCTCTTACTGTCATCATGCTTAGTCTTCACCTGGTACACACACTTGTTGTGTAATGCCTTCTTCCCTGTTGGAAGATCTACTAACTCCCAAGTCTGATTTTCTAGCAGAGAATCAATCTTCTCCTTCATGGCTAGCTCCCACTTGCTCAAATTTTCATCTTGCAAGGTTTTTTCATAACAATGAGGTTCTCCACCATCTGTCAACAGAATGTAGTTCAAAGTTGAAGAATAACGCTGTGGAGAACGTATAGCCCTTTCTGACATGGGAACTACAACTGTAGGGATAGACTGATCTGAAACTGACTATGGAACAATAGGAGTGGATGCTCCGGATCTACTCTCCTCATCACCAACATCTTTGTCCTGCACTGTGACGCTGGAAAATCATCAAATCTTACCAACTCAGATTCCTTCGGTGCTGTTTCAGAAGTTGTACTGGACATGTCCTTGTACATAACATTCTCATTGAAAATCATGTTCCTGCTCTTGAAGATCTTCCTATCCTGATCATCTCAGAAACAATATCCAAATGCCTAATCTCCATAACCAATGAAATAACATTTCTTTGACTTAGCCTCAAGCTTGTTGCAAGCATTAGGATTAATGAGAACATAAAAAAGACAACCAAAAGTCTTAAGGTGAGAAAATTTGTCCTCTTTCCCACTCCAAACTTCTTCAGGTAATTCACAATTTAATGAAACAGATGACCCCCTGTTGATCAAATAAACTGCAGTACTGACCGCTTCTGCCCAAAAAGTAGGTGCTAGTCTTTCGTGCAATCTCATGCTTCTAAGACACTCATTAATGGTCTTGTTCATGCGCTCTGCAACACCATTTTATTGTGGTGTCGCTGGAATGGTCTTCTCCATTTTGATTCATTGAGCTGCACAGTACTCCTTGAACCCACCATCAATGTACTCACCACCATTATCAGACCTCAGACATTTCAGCTTTAAGCATGGCTCTGTCTCAACCATAGCCTTTTAAATCCTGAACACACTGAATACATCAGATTTATACATTAAGAAATAAACCCATACCTTTCTACTATGATCGTCGTTAAATATGACGTAGTAACAAGAGCCTCCAAAAGATGTCACTGGAGAAGGACCCCACACATCTGTGTGTACAAGATCCAGCTTTCCTGTCTTTGGCGTCCGACCACTTTTCAAGAAACTAACATTTCTCTGTTTCCCCATAATGCAACTCTCGTACATGCTGAAAGCAATTGACTTCAGTTCAGGTAGCTTGTCTCTAGACTGAAGTTCTTTTCATACATCTCTGACTCATGTGGCCAAGTCTGCAATACCACAACTCTGCTGTGCTCTCTGCAATAGTAGTATCAACACAGTTAATTAAATCAGTAGTCATATACAACGTACTTGTTTTCTTACCCAGAGCAAGTACTAGTCTCCTTTAATAACCTTCCAGGTGTTATCAGAGAACACTACTTAATGTCCACACTCATCAAGTTGCCCAATAGAAATAAGGTTCTTCTTCAGTTCAGAAATGTGTCTGACCTTTTACAGAGACCACTTGTTCTTGTTTGGAAGTGCAATGTCAATATCCCTCATTCTTATCACATTCAGAGCTTCTCTATCTGCCAGATATACTTTCCCAAAGTCACCTGCAACATAATTTCACATCAATTCCCGATGGAAAGTTGTACGGAAAGAAGCCCCTGAATTCAATATCCAGTTATAATTAGAAATATAAATTACCAGCAGTAGTGCATCCTGTGATTCTTCAGTTACCACATTCACACTATCATTCTCCTTCTTAGGATTCCTACAGTTCCTATTTATGTGGTCAGTTTTGCCACAATTCCAGCAAGTTACTTGTTTATCAGGTCTTAACTTACTCCTTCTTCTGTTCTTTGATTTTGATCTTCCCCTGTTTGAGTTCATGTTCTATGATCTCCCTCTGGAATCAACATTTAATGTCAAACTTGAACCTGAGATATCGCCAGAATCTTTTCTGCACACCTTCTCAGCCAAAATCAAATCATGAATATCTTCAAATTTCAATTTTGTTTTACCTGCAAAATTACTGACAATCATCCTCACAGCTTCCCAGCTATTTGACAATGAAGCCACCAAGATCAGTGCACCTATCTCATTATCAAATTAAATTTTCACAGAAGATAATTAATTTGTGATAGTATTAAAACCATTCAAGTGTTGTACAATAGACGTACATTCTTTCATCTTCAAATTAACCAACTTCTTCATTAGATATACCTTGTTATTCGCTGATGGTTTTTCATACGTACCTGACAGGGTTGTCATACGATATACAATCGTCCTCTCCTTGACGACGTTGTGTGCAATAGACCTCGATAAGGTCAATCAAATAACCTGAAGAATCTATCTATCCAACAAATTTCATTCAGCCTCATCCATTCTTTCAGGTCTTTTCCCCAATAACGGAAGATGAAGCTTCTTCCCATAGAGGTAATCCTCTATATGTATCCTCCGGCAACCAAAATCTGTGCCATCGAACTCATCGATCCATGAAACCTTCACTTCATTTACATTCATTAGCTCTAATACCAGTTGGTTTGGTATATATGAAATTTAAAGCGATTGACGATGAAGTGAAAAATAGAATAAGAAAAATTACACAAGAAAAGAAAACACAGATTTACGTGGTTTGACAAATTGTCTGCATCCACGGAGTTGCAGAGGATTTCTCTAATTGAGGAATTTACACCATTTGATCACAATGACAATTACAGGTGAAAGTCTCTCCCTTCCTCACTCTCTCTTCTCCTCTCTACACCAAGATACATCGAAGAAGAAGAAGAACGTACGAAGAGAAAAAAAACTATTTCTCTTCTGTCACAAGCCACCAAGAAGAAATCAAGCAGAGCAACATTCTTCTTCCACTGTCTTTTTTCTTTCTTCTGCCAAACACGCAGAAACAACTAAGAGAGAGCATCTTGCGAAAAACACAATTTTCTTTCTGTCAGAGATTCCTTTGACCAGTAAGCCACACTAGCAAAGCACCAACTGTAGCCTTGCAACCCCGCGAAAACACGATGCCTTGCTTTCTTGTTGCGAGAGAAGAAGCAAAAGAGGGAGAAGCCTAATTCGCGAAACAATTCAGTTCGCAACAGAGAGAAGGCGGTATCGAGAAGGCAATCGTGGGAGTAAGCAGACGGGAGCGGGAACAGATGCAATCCTTTTTTTTTCATGTAACTGTCTCCACACTAACACTAAAAATTAGGAGTGTAAGTGTGTCAAGCTAACTCGTGAGCCGGCTCGAGCTCTGCTCGATAACTGGCTTGTGGACTTAGGTCGATGAGCAAACAAGCTAAGCTCAGCTCGCCCCGACTTGACTCATTAACTCCCGTGTGTCAGCTCTTTTTTTTTAAAAAATATTAATATAAAATATACTGAAAACATATTAAATTTGATGATTTTATCTTAAAATTATTTAAAAAATAATTATAAAATAATATTTTACATTTCATATTAAGTAAATTGTTATTATTTTTCATATTATTATAACACTATTTTAAACTTATATTATTTTTTTTCTCTTTTACAATAAACAAACTTCTAAAATTATTAATCAAATTTGGGCTCAAACTCAATAATATTAATCAAATTGAATCTCAAATTTTACTTTGTAGAAGCAAACTCTTCAAATCTGATTTTCAAAGTCAATAGTAAACAGTAAACAATATATTCTCTCCTGCTTGCGTCGTTATCAGCCGGGGTGGCACCGCTCACCAACCCATGCGCGATCAACGCCCGACTCCAAGCCGCTCAAATTCAAAACGCAAAATTTTTTCATACTGCAGNTAAAAATAATTATAAAATAATATTTTACATTTCATATTAAGTAAATTGTTATTATTTTTCATATTATTATAAGACTATTTTAAACTAATATTATTTTTCTCTTTTTTACAATAAATGAACTTCTAAATTTAAGGTGTAGTCCGGGTTCAAACTCAATAAAATTAATCAAATTGAATCTCAAATTTTACTTTGTACAAGCAAACTCTTCAATTCTGAGTTTCAAAGTCAATAGTAAACAGTAAACAATATATTCTCTCCTGCGTGCGTCGTTATCAGCCGGGGTGGCACCGCTCACCAACCCATGCGCGATCAACGCCCGACTCCAAGCCGCTCAAATTCAAAACGCAATTTTTTTTCACACTGCACTTCTCATCTCACCGTCTACGCCATTTCGCCACGTTTCATCCTAGATACGTGGCATGAGGTGAGTTGCGGACTGCAAAATTCAAGGTAGTGTGGTGCAGAGCCAGAGATCCAGCATTAGATGACAACTTCCTACTATCGGAAATCGAACCTCTGCAAAACTTCAAATTTGTTAGAGAAAATTTAAAAAGACACCAAGAGAAACTAAAAAAGCCNCAGAGATCCAGCATTAGATGACAACTTCCTACTATCGGAAATCGAACCTCTGCAAAACTTCAAATTTGTTAGGGAAAATTAAAAAAACACCAAGAGAAACTAAAAAAGCTCAAGTTTTGCAATCCGTTCTAGCGAGGGAAAATCTGTTCGTGTTTGGCAGCAAGTTGTCTCCGAGCTGACGACATTGTCATCAAAACAATTTTTTTTTTCCTTTTGGAAGTATTAGGTCGAGATTTCTTCATCAGATTCTGTTATGATGATTTTTCACCATACCGCCCCTTGTTTGAAATTTGAATCCAAGGGATAATTTGTGCGCGGAGTGAGAAGTGTGAACTATCTTCACTCTGCTTGAAACTCAACCGCCGGTCATGGTTTCGTCTTCCTGGCATTGTGAGGGTTTACTGGTTAGTTTCATCCTTTTTTCCTTCTTTTTGCGCTTGTTTTCAGGGCTATCCTGGTTAATTTTGCGCCGCTTCGTGTCACGCCAAAGGGGGAAATCAGAGACGTAAAAAGTTGAAACTCTTTCTCGGATGAATCGGGACCTCCAAATAAGGAATAGATTTATCCTTTGTTTTTCTTCTCTCATGTGAAAATCAGTAGGATTTGATGTAGTGAGGTTGCTTTTGTTAATGATATTCGGCTTTTGTTGCATTATTTGATCGAATACATCCTTTGAGCTATTCGTTGGGGCTTGTTTCTGTCCACCTATTTCAGGAAGCAATTCTACCACCTTGAAAAATATATATTCATTGCTTTGTCTGCAGGGATTCTCTTAAATTAGTATTTTATCCTTACAAGTCATGTAAAGATGAATTCTTTCAAGTCTATTAGTTCTTACAAGCAGGGAGTATGATGCCAAGGATAGATGCAGACCGACCTTTATAACTTGAGAAGGTGTGTGCTGCCCTCTCCCTGTTTCGCGGAACTGAAAATAACATCACACTGAAACTTCTGAAGTTCATGGCTGGGAGGGAAAATTCCAGAGATCATTCCATATTCCAGCTGGAAAAGGATGTAAGTTTTATTTCTTGAGTTCTTTTTCGTCGTAGCATGATAAGTAAAAAAAAATAGTGTTTTTTAAATGCCTCATTTGTTTCTTGGTTTTTGGCATAAAATTTCAGGTTCTGAATCTACAACTATTGCTGCAAGGGGAGATCAAGTTGCACGATGTTCTTGAAAAGGCTGTAGAGGATGCTGCATTTGAACTGTCTGATCTATCATGCCTCCCAAACGATGTATGTTTTAAATGCTTTTGTTATTGCTCGAAGACATTAAAATTTGGCCCATTTTAAGAATCATATGGTGTTCTTGTTTCATGATGTTGTTTGAAGTTAAATCATAAGCTGTTGAAATCCTTTTAGGATGATATATATACTACCACTTCACTCCTATGTATCTACATATGTAACGCCTAAACTTCAATTTTTACATATACGCCTTTTTTTATCCATAAAAATATGTATTTCACATTTTAAACGTTATAATAGCGGTATTTCTGATGCAATATGAAAGATTTGGTGGTAAAAATATAAAAAAAAGTGAAGTATAGGTGTTACTTCAAAGACTAATATTACTAAAAGTTGTGCTACTTCAAACACAAATATTACTAAGAACTTTGCGTGGTTTATTAAACTAGGCTTCAGTACTTTGTTTCAATTCATATATGGCTTTTGGAAGCTTACAAATGCTGTCTTTTTTAGCAACGTACTTATGAAGTTGCTACATATCAAGCATATTTAAATAGTTTTCAATAGATATGGGTTGTAGATATTCATTTGGGGTGAGGTTAATCCTTAATTAATCTTTGCAGTTATGTATGTTGACACAATTAAACCAAGCAACAAGGAAAATATCTCGAAATAATCAATTTCATGAGCGCATCTGTATCTCCTAGGGACTAATTACTAGTAAGATTTAGGGGGGATTTATGCTAATTCTTGTTAAAGGTTACTAATAACTATTTTAAATTTTATTAGTAAATCTTGACATTCGGGTATTTAACAAATCAACAAGCCTCACTAACTCTTCTTCATCACACATTACTTTGAAGTGTGAGTCAAGCTAGCTTGAACTATACTTGGTAATGATCTCACTGTTGGTGTGGAGCCCGTTAAACAAAAATGAATAAATAAATAAATAAATAAAATGTCGTAACCACCCCCACTCCTGCTCCTGAAGAAACGGCTCCCGCCTTCGCTGCATTCTACCTCGCCTGGTCCTATTGCTGCAGTTGGAATCGGGATTTGTCTCTTGTGACCGAACCAAGGTGAGGTATTCCTTCAATTTAGCTTACAGAAGAAAGGAAGGAAGGAGTTCTTGCTTGCGTTGAAGACATGAAGGAAGGAGTTCTTGCTTGCGTTGAAGACAGGAAGGAGTTCTTTCTTGCGGTGAAGGCAGGAAGTAGTTCTTGCTTGAGGTGAAGACAGAAAGAATGAATTGTTGCTTGCGGTGTTTCCTTCCTTTGAACTTGTCTTCTATTGTGGCTCTCGGATATAGAGAGAGGAAGTAAGAAATTTCTTTCTTGTAATTATCGACGTGATCAGACAGTGTAATTTCCTCAATTAGTAAAATTCTCTGTAACTCTGTGGATATAACCAATTTGTCGAACCATGTAAATCTGTGTGTTCCAGTGTGCTATTTTCTGATGTAAATTTTATCGTTCTATTTTATTTGCTTCGTCGTCAATCGTTATATTTCTATATACTACAACAACTGGTATCAAAACCAATGGTTGCAAATGAAGTGAAAGTTTCAGGGATCGAGAAATTTGATGACACAGATTTTGGTCATTGGAGGATGCAGATAGAAGACTACTTCTATAAGAAGAAACTATATCTTCCGTTATTGATGAAAAGACCTAAAATGATGGATGAGGCTTAATGAAATTTGTTGGATCGACAAGTTTTGAGGGCTATTCGATTGACCCTACTGAAGTCCGTTGCACACAATGTCGTCAAGGAAAGGACGACTGCAGATTTTATGGCAGCCCTGCCAGGTATGTATGAAAAGCCATCGACAAATAACAAGGTATATCTAATGAAGAAGTTATTCAATTTGAAGATGGCGGAAAATACGTCTGTTGTACAACACCTGAATGATTTTAATACTATCACAAATCAATTATCGTCTGTGAAAATTGAATTCAATGATGAGATACGGGCACTGATTTTATTTGCTTCATTGCCAAATAGCTGAGAAACTATGAGGAAGGTTGTCAGTAATTCTGCAGGTAAATCTAAATTGAAATTTAAAGATATTCGTGATTTGATTTTGGTTGAGGAGGTGCGCAGAAAAGATTATGGCGAGATCTCAGGCTCGAGTTCGACACTAAATGTTAATTCCAGAAGGAGATCATATGACAGGAACTCAAACAGAGGAAGATCAAAATCAGAGAACAGAAGCATATCAAGTCAAGGCATGATAAGCAAGTAACTTGCTGGAATTGTGGCAAAACTGACCACATAAAGAGGAACTGCAGGAATCTTAAGAAGAAGGAGAATGACAGTGCGAATGTGGTAACTGAAGAATCACAGGATGCACTACTGCTGGCAGTTCATAGTCTTGTTGATGACTGAATATTGAATTCAGGAGTTTCTTTCCATACAACTTTCCATCGGGAATTGATGCGGAATTATATTGCATGTGACTTTGGGAAAATATATCTTGCAGATGGAGAAACACCGAACGCGGTAGGAATGGGAGATATTGACATTGCACTTCCAAACAAGAATAAGTGGACTTTGCAAAAGGTCAGACACATTCCTGAACTGAAGAAAAATCTCATTTTTGTTGGGCAGTTTGATGAGTGTGGACATTTAATAGTGTTCTCTGATAGCACTTGGAAGGTTACTAAAGGAGCACGTGTACTGGCTTGGGGTAGGAAAATATGTACGCTATATATGACTACTGATTTAATTAACAATGTTGATACTACTGTTGCAGAGAGCACAACAGAGTTGTGGCATTGTAGATTTAGCCACATGAGTCAGAGAAGTATGAAAGAACTTCAATCCAGAGGTAAGCTACTAGAACTGAAGGCAGTTGATCTCGGCATTTGTGAGAGTTGCACTATGTGGAAGCAGGGGAATGTTAGTTTCTTGAAAAGTGGCAGGAAGCCAAAGGCAGAAAAGTTGGATTTTGTACACACAGATGTGTGGGACCTTCTCCAGTGGCATCTCTTGGAGGCTCTCGTTACTACGTCACATTCATTGATGATCATAACAGAAAGGTATGAGTTTATTTCTTGAAGTTTAAATCTGATGTATTCAGTGTGTTCAAGACTTGGAAGGTCATGGTTGACATAGAGACATGCTTAAAGTTGAAATGTCTGGGGTCTGATAATGGTGGTGAGTATATTGATGGTGGGTTCAAGGAGTACTGTGCAACTCAAGGAATCATGATGGAGAAGACCATTCCAGGAACACCATAACAAAATGGTGTTGCAGAGCGCATGAACAAGACCATTAATTAGCGGGCTAGAATCATGAGATTGCACGCTGGACTAACACATACTTTTTAGGTTGAAGCGATCAGTTGTAGTTTATTTGATCAACAGGGGGTCATATGTTCTATTAAACTGTGAATTATTTGAAGAAGTCTTGAGTGGGAAAGAGGTAAAATTTTCTCATTTGAAGACATTTGGTTGTCTTTCTTATATTCTTATTAATTCTGATATTCGAAGTAAGCTTGAGGGTAAGTCAAGGAAGTGTTATTTCATTGGCTGTGGATATGACGCATTTAGATATCGTTTCTGGGATAATCAGGGTCGGAAAATCATAACGAACAGAAATGTGGTTTAAAATGAGAAGATTATGTACAATGACAAGTCTAGTACAGTTTCTGAAACAACACTGAAGGAATCTGAGTTGGTAAGATTTGATGATTTACCAGAGGTCACAGTGAAGAACAGAGATGCAGGTGACGAGGAGAGTGGATGCTACGACAGTGAAGAACATAGATGCAGGTGACGAGGAGAGTGGATCCGTAGCATCCACTCCTATTGCTCCACAGTCAGTTTCAGAGCAGTCTACCCCTAAAGTTGCAGTTTGTAGGTCAGAAAGGGCTAAACGTTCTCCACAACGTTATTCTCCAATTTTGAACTACATTCTGCTGACAGATGGTGGAGAACCTCAGAGTTATGAAGAAACCTTGCAAGCTGAAAATTCGAGCAAGTGAGAGCTAGTCATGAAGGAGGAGATAGATTCTCTGCTAGAAAATCAGTAGATCTTCAATCTAGGAAAAAGACATTACACAACAAGTGGGTGTCCCGGGTGAAGACTGAACATGATGGCAGTAAGATTACAAGACTAGACTTGTTGTAAAGGGTTTTCAGC
The DNA here is from genome assembly GCA_002079205.1 of Phalaenopsis hybrid cultivar. Lineage (NCBI taxonomy): Eukaryota > Viridiplantae > Streptophyta > Magnoliopsida > Asparagales > Orchidaceae > Phalaenopsis > Phalaenopsis hybrid cultivar. The sequence goes on along the minus strand of JXCR01046937.1, from coordinate 329,702 downwards.
AGAAGCACGGTATTGATTATTCCGAGATTTTCTCTCCTGTGGTCAAGCTTACAACCATCAGAATTGTACTGTCTATGGTGACTATTGAAGATCTCTTCCTTGAGCAGTTAGATGTGAAGAGCCTTCCTTCATGGGGATCTTGAAGAAGACATCTACATGCACCAACCTGAAGGGTCGTGGTATAGGGAAAGGAAGAGTCAGTTTGCAGATTGAAGAATAGCTTGTATGGTCTAAAGAAAACTCCTAGACAATGGTACAAGAAATTTGATAATTTCATGCACAGTGCATGGTACAACAGATGTCAGACAGATCACTGTTGTTATGTCAGGTATTTTGACAATTCTTATACCATTCTACAGTTGTATGTGGATGATATGCTTATTGCAGATGTTAGTATTGAGGAGATCAATAATCTGAAGGAGCAGATATCAAAGCACTTTGCAATGAAGGATTTAAGAGCGGCAAAACAAATCCTTGGTATGAGAATTGTCAGAGAGATAGAGTCAGAGGCATGTTGAGACTCTCTCAAGCTGAGTATGTGAAAAAGGTACTTAGCAGGTTCAACATGGATAAGGCCAAACCAGTTGACACACCCTTGGGAAGTCACTTCAGACTCAGCAAGAATCAGTCACCCAAGTCAGAGGAGGAACAAGATTACATGAGTAAGGTTCCTTATGCTTCAACTATTGGTTCACTTATGTATGTTATGGTTTGCACCAGTTCAGACATTTCCCATGCAGTGGGAGTCGTTAGCAGATACATGAGTAATCCTGGAAATGAACATTGGGAAGCAGTGAAGTGGATCTTGAGGTACCTAAGAGGCTCTACAGGAACTTGCTTGTGTTTCTCAACAAAAAGTTCAGAGGTACAGAGCTATGTTGATGCTGATCTAGCTGGAGACATTGATACAAGAAGAAGTACTACATGCTATATTTATACTATTGGTGGCACTGCAGTTTCATGGGGCTCTAATCTGCAGAAGACAATTTTGTTGTTTACTACAAAGGCTGAATATATAGCAGTGTCAGAGGCTACAAAGGAGATGATACGACTACAGGGCTTCTTGAAAGAATTAGACAAGAAGGATCAGAAGGGCATACTCTACAGTGATAGTCAAAGCGTCATATTCCTTGCCAGGAATTCAACATTTCAGTCCAGGACTAAGCACATTCATATCAGGTATCACTTCATACGGTCACTGTTGGATGACATACAGTTGTTGCTTGAGAAAATTTGTGGAAGCCAGAACCCTGCTTATATATTGACAAAGGGTGTTACTCTGAAGAAACTGAAGTTTTGTGCATCTTCAGTTGGTTTTCTAGCTTGAAAATTGGGGCTTTGAGTTGCAGAGGTAAATGATATCAGTTTGAGGAAGAAGACGTTGTAGTCTGTGTACCGGTTTCCAAGTGGGAGAGTTGTTGGTGTGGAGCCCGTTAAGCGAAAACGAAAAAAATAAAAATAAAAATAAATTATCGTAACCACCCCCACTCCCTCTCCTTAAGAAACAGCTTCCGCCTTCGCTGCATTCTGGCTCTCCTGGTCCTATTGTTGCAGTTGGAATCGGGATTTGTCTCTTGTGACCGAACCAAGGTGAGGTATTCCTTCAGTTTAGCTTATGGAATACAGGAAGGAAGGAGTTCTTTCTTGCGTTGAAGATAGGAATGAAGGAGTTCTTGCTTGTGTTGAAGACATGAAGGAGCTCTTTCTTGCGGTGAAGGCAGGAAGGAGTTCTTGCTTGAGGTGAAGACAGAAAGAAGGAATTGTTGCTTACAATGTTCCTTTCTTTGAACTTGTCTTTTGTTGTGGCTCTCAGATATAGAGAGAGTGGAAGTAAGAAATTTTTTCTTGTAATTATCGACATGATCAGACGGTGTAATTTCCTTAATTAGTAAAATTCTCTGCAACTCCGTGGATGTAGCCAATTTGCCGAACCACGTAAATCTGTGTGTTCCACTGTGTTGTTTTCTGGTGTGAATTTTATCGTGCTATTTTATTCGCTTCATCGTTGATCTTTATATTTCTATATACCACAACACTCACTAGCGAGTTTATTGAGCCACGAGCCTTAGCTCAAGCTCAAACTTGAGTTTGTATATTAAAAGAGCTCGAGTTCTGGTTTGATGTGGCTTAGCTTTTTCGTTCATGAGTTGGCTTGATGTCTAGCAACTGATCATTTTGATGCATTCTCAGATGAGCTATATATACATATATATACCACAATGTAAAGTATTAAATACGAATAGCTTCCTTTAGACCATTTACATTTGCATTTCACGTTGTCTAATCTTTAGCTTTCTTTGGTTCTTTTACCTCTCTTTGTTTTTTTATTTTTTATTTTTTATTTTTTTAAAATGAATAAGTAAAGGTCTTAGAACCATTTTTTTAAGTATCGAGTGCTTCAGCCATTGGTCACTTCAATGCCTTTATCGATGAGATGAGCCTGTGGCAATTTGAGTCCATTGTTATTGTTATAAGGTGAGCTTGAGCTCACTTTTTTTATCTAGATTTAGGCTCCAACTTGAGCTCGATCTTGCATTTTAGTAGGTGATCCGAGCTTGAGTTAGTTATCTAAGTTGGCTCGATTGGTTTATACCGTTAACCCTGTTGTTCTTGTTGATATCTTCTTTAGTGGATTTCTGTTGCAACTTCGTAGGTACAATTTAGAAGGTGAAAGTTGTGGGGAAAGACGAGGGTTAATATTTGATAAGTTATATTAACTAAAATTAATTAAATAAGATATATTAAATTAGAATTAAAACTTATTTTTAATAATTTGCTTTAATGAACTAAAAAGACATTTTTAAACAAATTAATATTATTTATGCTTTAACTTGATTAAATAGAATTTATTATATTTAATTTGCATTATAAACCATTAGTTAATGATTATTTAGGATATTAATATTAATTAATAACTTTTTAATTGAAAAGGCAAAATTAAATAAAAACTTTATTAATTAAAATCATGAATATCCAATTTGATAAATTAGATGCATGTCCCCGTTAATTGAGAAATTAAAATAATATTAATAAGTTATGATTATCGTCAATCTCTAATAATGACTAGATTACAAGCTAGGTGCCATAATACTATGGATATCATTACTTATTAGATATTTTGAGTTATGCTCTTGTTTATTTAATTTTTTTCACATTTTCATCGGGCAGGTCCTTGAAACTGTCATCGCTAAACAATACATGAATGCTTATATGCATATACTCACTTGCTTATGCGCACATATAATATATATATATATATATATATATATATATATATATATATATATATATATATATATATACACACACACACACACACATATCCTTGCGTGTGTGGGTGCACGTATGTAAATGCTAAATTTTGTCTCTCAAAAACCTTTTTCTCTTATATTGTTTTGCTTTTCTTTGATATTTTCTAATATTTGAACCTTTTGGAAGCAAGTTGTTGATAGAAATTATAGAGAAGAATTTTGTATAGTTTTTTCTTTTTTTAATTGTAACATCTGTTTGACCAAACTATTAAACATTTTAATGGGTTTTCCTTTCAAAATTGTTTTTCAAATATATCTCTTCTCTTCTTTTGATTCCTACTAACAATATACTTATCCCGAAGCATTTTGGCACTATTTTTGTTGAAACTGGACTAGTCAATTTTTTTTATATTATTTACTCTATTCAGTGAAGCTATCACCTCCTAATTCGTGATTAATGCAACCTGTAGGCGCAAGAACTTTTGTGTAACATTACAACGTTAAAGAATACTGTAGGAAAACTTGAGGAAGAGATGATCTGTTTAAATTTTCAGCTCATTCAAGAACGAAATGAGAGAAGGCTTGTTGAATATCAGTTGAAGCAATTGCCAGGATCGCTACAGATTATGTACCCCATTGCACAGGTAAAGGTCCCTACAATATTCAACTCAACATCTATGGTTTATAATATTGCTTATAACTGTTTTACACACTTAAAAGTCATATGTTGAACAAGAACAAAAAAAAATATATATATATTTAATCTTGTCTGTCATAGAGACTTGATTTGCATTATATGGTGAAATTTAATTTTTTAATTGATAATTATTTTTTTTGTACTTAATATTTTTGTGATCATTATTTTTGCTCGCTTTATTCTTATTTGTTTGTCCAGCTTTANATATATATATATATATATATACATATCCGTGCGTGTGTGGGTGTACGTATGTAAATGCTAAATTTTGTCTCTCAAAAACCTTTTTCTCCTATATTGTTTTGCTTTTCTTTTATATTTTCTAATATTTGAACCTTTTGGAAGTAAGTTGTTAATATAAATTATAGAGAAGAATTTTGTATAGTTTTTTCTTTGTTTAATTGTAACATCTGTTTGACCAAACCATTAAACATTTTAATGGGTTTTCCTTTCAAAAATGTTTTTCACNACCTTTTGGAAGTAAGTTGTTAATAGAAATTATAGAGAAGAATTTTGTATAGTTTTTTTTTTTTTTTTTAATTGTAACATCTGTTTGACCAAACTGTTAAACATTTTAATGGGTTTTCCTTTCAAAAATGTTTTTCATATATATCTCCTCTTCTTTTGATTCCTACTAACAATATTCTTATCCCGAAGCATTTTGGCACTATTTTTGTTGAAACTGGACTAGTCAAATTTTTTTATATTATTTACTCTATTCAGTGAAGCTATCACCTCCTAATTCGTGATTAATGCTACCTGTAGGCGCAAGAACTTTTGTGTAACATTACAACGTTAAAGAATACTGTAGGAAAACTTGAGGAAGAGATGATCTGTTTAAATTTTCAGCTCATTCAAGAACGAAATGAGAGAAGGCTTGTTGAATATCAGTTGAAGCAATTGCCAGGATCACTACAGATTATGTACCCCATTGCACAGGTAAAGGCCCCTACAATATTCAACTCAACATCTATGGTTTATTATATTGCTTATAGCTGTTTTACACACTTAAAAGTCATATGTTGAAAAAGAACAAAAAAAAAAAAAAGTTGCGTAATCTTGTCTGTCATATAGACTTGATTTGCATTATATGGCGAAATTTAATTTTTCAATTGATAATTATTTTTTCTGTACTTAATATTTTTGTGATCATTATTTTTATTTGCTTTATTCTTATTTGTTTGTCCAGCTTTACCACATTTGCTTTGATCCTTTTACTTTCTTTTTAAAATTGATAGCAGTTTACTATAGCATATGTTTGTTGTGTTTGAAATTAACCTTTATTTTTTAATGTTCGATAAAGTTCGCGNTTTTAAAATTGATAGCAGTTTACTATAACATATGTTTGTTGTGTTTGAAATTAACCTTTATTTTTTAATGTTCAATAAAGTTCGCATAAGTTCTTGAGGAAGAAGAGGCACTCTTTGAGATCTATGTTTTTAAAGCTGATGGTGGTGGTCTTCCATATAATGATTTTCGTTTTATCCAATTGGCAAAATCATTTACTTCGACAAGTCTCCTTTCATTTTTTTCTCATTTCTATTCATATTTCTCTCATAGATAAAATATATTTATTGAAATTTTTATTTAGATATAAGAAACTTTCATCAATTTTAATTAGTGTGCTATTCATCATTGAGGTCTCATGTATTACTNTTTTTTCTCATTTCTATTCATATTTCTCTCATAGATAAAATATATTTATTGAAATTTTTATTTAGATATAAGCGACTTTCATCAATTTTAATTAGTGTGCTATTCATCATTGAGGTCTCATGTTTTACCACAAAATTCAATTGTAACAATCAAGCTTCTACAAACGCTAAGCTATTGTCATTGGAAGTCTTCATTTGCGCACTTCCTTTTTCTAAAAAATTGTATTGTATTCTATTGCAAGTTGCACAGGATCAAATCAAGCTTAATGTATGGTGGCATCAATTCCATGCTTTAGCTAGTACTNTTTGCGCACTTCCTTTTTCTAAAAAATTGTATTGTATTCTATTGCAAGTTGCACAGGATCAAATCAAGCTTATGTATGGTGGCATCAATTCCATGCTTTAGGTAGTACTCAAATAGTCTATGGATTACTTAGCAAATTGTCAAATGATATTATATAAGATTTATTATCATTAAATCATTAATGAGGTACACATGGTCACATTGATTTATGGGGTCTAACATAGCTTATTTTATCGCCCAAATTTTATGTTAAATAGGGCATTAAAACTTGTCGGATGGTGTTTTCAAAAGCTTTTTATGGGTGAAATACTTTTTTTAACTAATGGATTTACATGCCCTATTAGCGTTTTTAATAACTATCCAAATAAAATAATTCATTAGTTTTTTTTTTTTTTTTTTGTAAATGTGTTTATTCATCTTGCATCATCTAACTTATATCAGGATTTACATCCCTTTTAATTTATTCTATTAATGTGTGAGTGTTGATGAAATTGTTAAGTGAAAAATAACAATTTGTTAAAACTGAAATTGTTAATGTATGAAAATATATTCTGTTTGCAGAATAATTTGTTTAAAACATTCAAAGAAATCTTATCAAATATAAGTTAATCTATGATTATCTAACAATTTAAAATCCAATTTTAAACCATTATTAACCTTATGAATTATTCAATTGTGCATATTAATTAATAAAGTTAATTTTAATGCATGTCTTAGTTTTATCTTAAGAATATGACTAGTTATTTAATAAAGAATAACTAATCTATTCAATATGCCTATATTATTTAAATTTAAATTAAACTAAAATTAAGATTATCAAAGGTTCGTGTTGTGAGATTGAATCAACTACCAATTTGCATGATAAAAATTAAACTTTTGCTTTATAATCTTGCAGAAACAATGCTTATGCTTCTATTTGACCAAATTGAGCACTGTTTTTTCATTTATAATTAAAACAAACGCAGTAAAAAATGAAACAAGGCCAAAGGACACAGCATTAAATTTACACTAGCTCAAATCCACTCGATCATGGCCATGACTTGCAATCCAATAATTTCAAGTGATATAGAAACATCTTGCTCATAAAATAAGAAGTTGGTAATTTATGCTAATCTTAAAAAAGTGTTCTTTGCACTTGTTTGCATGCTATATGCATTCTTTCTGCTTTTAAATTTTGCCATTGCTTTTTATTGTTACACTAGTTAATTCCTTTGTGTTTGAATTTCACCTATTGGTTTTTATTCTTGTACTATTTAATCTGTTGATATAATGTTTAATGTTACCAATACTCATTGACGAAAATAATCTAGTATACATGCAATTTAATTTGATACCAACAACATTCTTCATCAGGCAACTTTGGATGATTTGGCTCTAGAAGAAGAGGAGGGATCTACCGAATTGATTCAACAGTTTGCAGCAATTGAACGAATACCTCTTAAAGGCGTTTTGAACCACCTCCATCCTAATAAGCTTTCCGAGGAGATAGTTCGTTGCATGAAAGATATATTCATCTCCTTGGCAAACTGCCATAGTTTTCCCTCAAGATTTTCTTCACCAGAGAGTTTTTGTACATCTTCGTCACCACAAGGACACATTCCGACATTTTGGCCGTTATCTGAGCTNTATATATATATATATGATTTTTGTATTATTAAATATATTTCTTTTGGAGGATTTCTAGATTTGTATTTATTTTTAGCGATTTTGTTTGGAAGTTGTTGCCGTTATTTCATGGTAGAAGTGATTTGGTGTGTTGCCCCTACGGATAAGCTAGTCTTTCAATCTTTTTGTTAGTTATGTTAAACTTTAGGATTTTCTTATGAAAATTCTTATTTTTTGGATTTTTTGGTAATCTATTCTGATAGATTTTGTGAGCATCACAATTCATATCCAGGTTCCCTATTTTGTGTGGAATTTGAGAGTTTTAGTGTAACAATCTGAATGCTCACCCATCAAGGTATTATTCCTTTGGCTTAATGGCCTCACAATTTTTCCCGATTGGTGTAATTTCACTGGAGGTCACCCATCCTAGGAGTCTTTCCATGCGAGCACGCTTAAGTTTGGAGTTTCTAATAAGATTTCACCATTACATTGAACGACGCCTCAATATTTAAGAATTTAGTTTCCTTCTACTTAAGAGGTTTTACAATCTCCCTCACTTAAATACTCTACGTCTTCTTTAGTGTTCTATACCCAAAATTATCTACTAGGAAGATAGAACTCTAGAGGTGACCACTGCAAATTAAAGATGTGGCTCCCACTATGTAGCACTTTGTCTCATCTAGGTTTTGAGACGTGGCTCCCATAGCGCACATTTTTTTTTATGACATTTAGTTCTCAATCTTCTGAATGGTGCAATGCTCTGATACCATTTGTGATAGCTCGAACTCTCACCCATCAAGCTATTCTCCGCTTTGGCTGAATGGCCTCACGGTATTGCCTCATTCGTGTAACTTCCCAAGAGGTCACCCATCCTAAGATTGCTTCCATGTGAGCATGCTTAACTTTAGAGTTTCTAATGAAATTATTGTTATACCAAAAGGCACGTCAATGTTCAAGAGTTTAGCTTCATTTTACTTAAGGGGTTTCAGAATTAGATAAAAGAGATCAATATCTGTGTTTATAAAAGGGGTTTTGAGGCTTGCAAAGGAAGGGTAAAGCTATTTTCTAACAATCTTTTGGTCAGCATGTTATTTATTCCTTATTGATAAGAGGGAGACTTGGATTTGTGGGAGTGGTTTTCTCATGTACAAATGAAGGCATGATTTGGTGACTTCATCTTTATTTTCTATTTCCTTGAACTTTTGTTATTGGTTTGAGTTTACCCATTTAATTTTGATAAAATTACTGTTTTACAAGTTCTCTTTATATTACAAAGCCCTTAAATTATTATTAGAGTTCGATTGCTATGTATTCAACAACTTTCTTTTGAAGTAATGAATATTTACCAAATTAAAAGTTTGTGATATGCAAATCAATGCATGTTTACATGATATTTTGCATCTTGTTGTAGATTTTGATTAACAAAATCTTATATTCTACATCATATTTGGTATTGGTGATCGAGTTTTTATCATAATATATTGTAAGAAATTTGACGTTTATTATGATAACTTGCAAATCAGAACAATGGCTATGTGAAACTTAAATCTGATGGCACCTAAATGGCTTGCTTAAACTCTGAAAGATTCATTTGAGAACTCATAGAAATTAAAAGTTTGAAAAATGGACTCATTTAATCAAACAATGTATTGATCGAATGCTTGGTAAAAAAAGTAGAAAGTATCTGATTTTACTTCATATCATGAAGACATGAACCCCAAACCAATGTGTTGGACTTTGTTCTATCATCTCTTTTCATCCAATACTTGTCCATACAATAACTTTTTTTTTGCTAGAAATAAAAATAAACGTTATTATTGTGTACACTATTAAAAGTGTGTTAAAAGGTATCTTGCGCATTGGTGGGACNTAGTAGTTTTACTTATCATTGGTTCTTTGTTCTAAGGATTGCTGTAATTTGTAATTGAGCTTCCATCAAATATTAGTTGGCAATTCCTTTTTTAGACTGTGTTTTGTTGCTCATAANTAGGCTTATCTTGCATATGGTGTTCCTAAGAGTGATATGAAGCTCTTTGCATTGATGCAAAAGGTATGTTCTGTCACTACATACCCATAGATGAAATATACTCGAATGCCAATGATTTTCTTCAAACAATTGNTTGCATATGGTGTTCCTAAGAGTGATATGAAGCTCTTTGCATTGATGCAAAAGGTATGTTCTCTCACTACATGCCCATAGATGAAATATACTCGAATGCCAATGATTTTCTTCAAACAATTAGTGCAAATATCAAATTAGGTGTTAAGAATAATTAAGGTTGATTTTTTTAAGTCGTTTAGCAATTATTTTAGTAGTTTTACTTATCATTGGTTCTTTGTTCTAAGGATTGCGGTAATTTGTAATTGAGCTTCCATCAAATAATAGTTGGCAATTCCTTTTTCAGACTTCGTTTTGTTGCTCATACATCACTTGTTTATTGTGATGGATTGGTTTGATTCACTTGAGGTTATTTTGTTCCAATAGACTTGTCTATGGAAGCTTGTGGATTGCTTGGGTCATAACTGGGTGTTTGGCAGTGGATTTCTAGCAATTTGTTGGTTCCTATATATATATGGATTTCTAGATTTGTATTTTGTTTTTAGCAATTTTGTTTGGAAGTTGTTGCCATTATTTCATGGTAGAAGTGATTTGGTGTTCTGTCCCTACGGATAATCTAGTCTTTCAACCTTTTTGTTAGTTATGTTAAACTAGAGGATTTTCTTATGAAAATCCTTATTTTTTGGATTTTTTGGTATTCTATTCTATAGATTTTGTGAGCATCACAATTCATATCCAGGTTCCTTATTTTGTGTGGAATTTGAGTGTTTTAGTGTAACAATCTGAATGCTCACCCATCAAGGTATTATTCCTTTGGCTTAATGGCCTCACAATTTTGCCCCATTGGTGTAATTTCATTGGAGGTCACCCATCCTAGGAGTTTTCCCATGCGAGCACGCTTAAGTTTGGAGTTTCTAATAAGATTTCACCATTACATTGAATGACACCTCAATATTTAAGAGTATAGTTTCCTTCTACTTAAGAGGTTTTACAATCTCCCTCACTTAAATACTCTACGTCTTCTTTAGTGTTCTATACCCAAAATTATCTACTAGGAAGATAGAACTCTAGAGGTGACCACTGCAAATTAAAGATGTGGCTCCCACTATGTAGCAGTTTGTCTCATCTAGATTTGGAGACATGTGTCACAGACAAATAGTCCCACATTGGCTAGGTGTAGGGCCGGAAAAGCAGTATTTAAGTCCTGGGCTGCCCACCACCCATAAGGGCTCTTTTGGGAGGTGACACATGGCTCCCATAGCGCGCACTTTTTTTTATGACATTTAGTTCTCAATCTTCTTAATGGTGCAATGCTCTGATATCATTTGTGATAGCTCGAACTCTCACCCATCAAGCTATTCTCTGCTTTGGCTAAATGGCTTCACTATTTTGCCTCGTTCGTGTAACTTCACAAGAGGTCACCCATCCTAAGATTGCTTCCATGTGAGCATGCTTAACTTTAGTGTTTCTAATGAAATTATTGTTATACCAAAAGACACTTCAATGTTTAAGAGTTTAGCTTCATTTTACTTAAGGGGTTTCAGAATTAGATAAAGAGATCAATATACTTTGTGTTTATATAAGGGGTTTTGAGGCATGCAAAGGAAGAGTAAAGCTATTTTCTAACAATCTTTTGGTCAGCATGTTATTTATTCCTTCTTGATAAGAGGGAGACTTGGATTTGTGGGAGTGGTTTTCTCATGTACAAATGAAGGCATGATTTGGTGACTTCATCTTTATTTTCTATTTCCTTGAACTTTTGTTATTGGTTTGAGCTTGCCCATTTAATTTTGGTAAAATTACTGTTTTACAAGTTCTCTTTATATTACAATGCCATTAAATTATTATTAGAGTTCGATTGCTATGTATTCAACAACTTTCTTTTGAAGTAATGAATAGTTACCAAATTAAAAGTTTGTGATATGCAAATCAATGCATGTTTACATGATGTTTTACATCTTGTTGTAGATTTTGATTAACAAATCTTATATTCTACATCATATTTGGTATTGGTGCTTGAGTTTTTATCATAATATCTTATAAGAAATTTGACGTTTATTATGATAACTTGCAAATCAGAACAATGGCTATGTGAAACTTAAATCTGATGGTGCCTAAATGGCTTGCTTAAACTCTGAAAGATTCATTTGAGAACTAATAGAAATTAAGAGTTTGAAAAATGGACTCATTTAATCAAACAATGTATTGATCGAATGCTTGGTAAAAAAAGTAGAAAGTATCTGATTTTACTTCATATCATGAAGACATGAACCCCAAACCAATGTGTTGGACTTTGTTCTATCATCTCTTTTCATCCAATACTTGTCCATACAATAACTTCTTTTTTTTTTTGCTAGAAACAAAAATAAATGTTATTATTGTGTACTCTATTAAAAGTGTTTTAAAAGGTATCTTGCGCATTGGTGGGACAAAATTGCATGTGATTACCNTATGCTGTTTTAAGTCTTATAAACTTGTGGTCTTAGAAAAATAAAATGTTATTTTGTTTGTCTTGTATTTCTTTTGTTGGGAAGAGTTAAATATTGTCGTATTTGAGTCATATTGTTGTTGCTTGGAGGCACTAAATAGTATTATTTTGGCTCTTCGATTTCACTGTTTTTGGAGTTTCTACAAGTGTTGTTTGATCTTTCAAATTANTTGTGCGCATATAACCTAATGGCCTCTTGTAAGCAACCAAAGATTAAAAACCCTACATGAAAAAATTCCCAAGATTCTATTTTGCTTAGGATGATTTATTCACACCAATCCAATATGCCTGGTTTTTCACAAGATAAAGTAAGAATATTCTATGAAATATAAAATAATAACCATGAAGCACATTTTAATAGTGGGGAGAAGAAGTTGGGAGATTTAGTTTNTAGTAATGAAAAATTGTGCCCACTCTGCATGAATCAGAAAACCAAACAGAAAAGGCAAAAGCCTGAAGTTCTGTGTCTAATTGTTTGAACTTTGAAGCCTGTTTTATGCTATTATTAATGAAAACATCTATCGTAAAATAGAGTCTCACCTAATGCTAAGCAAGACATTAATAGGACTGCACCCTCATGATTAGTCCATTAATCAGTTCATTTTGCGAACTTTACTAATTATGGCTTTTTTGATGTTTCACCATTATAACCAAGTCTGTAAACTAACACTTTTTTGTCTTGTGATCCATCAACCTTGAGAATAGAAAAAAAAAGGCGTGTTTGGCAGTAAAATACTGGAAAAATTATTTTTCATGAAATAGTGTAGCGATTTAGATGTAGATAAGTCTATCTTTTTAATGATTTTTATTAATAAGACTTGTATACATACCACATATTTCTATGTATTTACCTAGTTAACTCCTAAACTTCAATTTTTAAATATATATCATCTTACTCATGCATAAAAAGGTATATTCCACTTTATAAACGTTAAAGTAGTGATATTTTTTATGTGAAATGAAAGAATTGGAGTATATAAATGTAATAAGTAAACTTATACGTAAAAAACATATAAATTGAGTGGCATGCATATAAATGCCCCTTCTTATTATCATTATTACACTTACTTCATCCCTCTCATTGACAGATTTTTCACTGTTACTCCAATTTGTGTTTTAGTTTTTGTTTTGGATACTTTCAGCTGTTGTATGAAGTATTTTTAATCATATTTGTTCCTCACAGGCTGCATACATAGTGGGAGGTCACTCATACAGTGCTGCTTGCATTGAGTATGTTGTATTGAAGATGAAACCACCCATCCATAGGCCACAAACAGTAAGGCACATGCTCTATAGATTGTGCAGACCCCTTTTTTATGTGAAAATTTTGTAAGGATATTTTAATTGAAATTGTTGGCTACTTTTATTGCTTTGTATAGGCTTTACTTCTTGCACTTCAGAAGTTGAAAGTATCTGAGGAGCAGAAGAGGTGTTCGATCGATACGTATGAGCCGTTAGTTACATTTGCACTAAGCTGTGGAACATTCTCTTCTCCTGCTGTAATATTGCTTCACCTCTATCCATTTCTATATATATATATTTTAATTATTATTAAAAATTGAAAAGAAATACCTGTATCCACTCTGCATATTAGAAGCTGTAGATAAATGTTGTTAGGAATACTTTAGTCAATCAATGTTTTGAAAAATAAAAGTGTATTAGCATTGGATTCGCAGGTAAAAGTTTATAGTGCAGGAAATGTGAAGGAAGAGCTCCAACAAGCTCAGCGTGACTTCATTCGTGCTTCCGTAGGGATGAGCAACAAAAGGAAGCTTCTCATCCCAAAGCTGCTCCACGCTTTCACTCGAGGATTTGTTGATGAATCAGACTTACCAATCTGGATATCTGGATTCTTAACTCAGCAACAAGCAGGCTTTGTAGAACAATGCATCTCCCAGAGAAAATACAGCTTGTTGGGCTCTCGCAGTTGCGGAGTAATCCCTTACGACTCTCGATTTCGTTATCTTTTCCTACCCGAAATATTGCGCTGATGATCGAACGCCGGCTTGCAGCATTTGTGGGATCCGTTAAAAATTAAGTGGTGAGAGTTTTTGTTGGCCAGTGATTAAATCTTATTCTCCAGAATCCAGTGCTAAAGTTCTGGTTTTGTTGGGGAGCAGGGAATGGAGCCAACTATATGTGATCAGAGTGAGCTTTTGGTAAGGTGGATATCTAAGACATGTTGGTAGGCTAATTTGTGAAGGGCATTCCATGTTTTGGTTTGGTGGAGTTGCTAGTGCAGTTGCTTTGGTCTTCTACTGGAAGACTAGCTCCAATTGTATTTTGAATCCAGTGAAAATTTTTGAGTTGTCTGTTAAGGATTCTACTTGTTTAGTTGATAAAGAACTTGAAAGTTGTGGCCAAATTTTGTGATTGAATTTTACATATATTTAATTGCCATGTATTATTAATTTTTAGATTGCATATTAGAAAAAATGCATCTTTTTGGATTAAACATTATGATTTTTTTTTTTCTAGTGATGTGAATGTGAGTTTGTCATGCATGGTGGGTGGGTGGTTTTGACAATATTATTCTTTCTTTGTATATTGGCAATATGCAATTTGCAATTCAAATTGATGAGACTGCTCATGTCCTTGAGAGAAAAGAATTTAGATTTTATGGAATGATTCTTTTTTGAAGTAAACTACCATTTATGTTTAATGATCAACAAATTCTTTTTTGAATTACACTATCAACTATATTTAATGATCAACAAATTTAATTGAATTAGATTAACAACTCATTGCTTGCATGGTTTCAAGTAGTGGTGATTCGAGAATATCTAATATTTCAACATCTCTAGTAACTAAAAAAAATAAACTTCAACCAATGAATAGTGATGTCGTGGGCTCTAAAAATTTTAACCGTGCTTCAAAAATGGTCAAATTTTAGAAAGCAGATTGGATAATAGATACGACATTACTTAGAAATTTCATCCTCATTTTGTGATTAATTTTTTATTTGGGGTTCAGGGTTTTTCGTAGGCGCAAGCTTCTATAATTAATTACCCCTCTTGATAATGAGAGAGTACTTTTGATTAATGCTAGTTATTATTAAATAAATATTTAATATATATAATAGCAGCAACATATGATTTTAAGTTGTAAAATATATTACTTGAAGCTTAAAATTGATGACGGAGAAATAAAAATGAAACTCAATCAATATCTTATTGTTTCGTCATCCCGGGTCATTGTGATCCCTGATCAATTTAGGCAGTAGAGAGTCAACCGAACCTGACAGAATGATTCTTGTCAGCATCTATGGGTTACGTTGTCCAAGAGATAATTATAAATATGGGTTGAATATTTGTAGGTCTTCTAATAGAAGTAATCTCCATCCAAAATTAATATGAAAGTTCAAATAGATGTAATCCCTAACTTAACACTCAAAGCACAACATAACCATTGTTAATAAAGAGCGCTCTTGCATGTGAGCTTGAGAAGTGATTAACCGGGAGAGAGGGCTTGAGCGCATAGGAAGTTTAGACCTCAAATCTAATTAAATCTTGATCTAAATGTCAGAATACTCAGTTTCAGACTTTTGAAGAGGGCAGTTGTTTGCAATAATGACCACCTTACGTTTGGAGTTCCATGGGGGCCTAAGAACGGTATTGTATCTTAGCTTGTTGTTGATGCTCTTTGTGCTCTTCATCGTATTCTTGAGTGCCCTAGTTAGCTTGGTATTTAGTGAGCTTAGGTTCATTAGATTCCTCTTGTGCATACGGTGAATTTAACTATAAAAATATCAAATTTTGTGTACATTTGACCATTAAATTGACAATCCAAAACCTCCAAAAGTGTTTTAATGGCTCAATGCGGGCTTGATTATATTCACATTGAACCAATTCTTGTAACTATCGGGTTCCTCTTGTCAAGACTATCAATTTGACTATAAATGTATTGAAATCATGACGATAAATGAGCTTGAAGTTGACTCTAAAATATTTATTATTAAAAATTTGATCATGGTTTTGAATTTGACTATGGAAGTCGGTGATTATTTTGCAAGTCTTCAATACAGGTGTTACAGGCAACAACCGTATTTGGAATACAACACTTGAAAATAGTGGTTGGCAACTGGTGGACGATAGTTGTAGGTGATAACATTTGAGAGTGGTCAACGGTTGCCGATGAGCAATTGTCGATGACTATGGAGGCAGGTGATTATCGCCGGGTCTTCTCTCCTGAATAGTCTCTAGAATTTGTCTCCTTCTCCCCCTTAGATGAAGTGAGAGAGTCTATTTATAGTCTCTTACGGAGAGGTATTTTGTTCTTTTGTCATGTTACTTCTCTAATGACATGATCGGATTGTCAATGTTGACCCTCCTGATTAAAAATGATTTTTTTTAATAATTTTAGTACCTTGATGACCACAAAATTGAGCTTTTTAAGCCCGTTAGAATTCAATTGACGATCATTTAATTTTAAGTTCACATTTATAATTCATTTAATCATTTAATTGACGATATATAGCCTCGAAATAAACTTCAATGGCTTGATATGGGCTTCATTAAACATGAATTGAATTAATTTGGGTATCATTAGTTTGATCTTGTTGAGACGATTCTTTCAACTATAAACTTTCTCGAATCAAAGCTTGATAAAAGACCTCAAGATTTGTACTTAATAAATTTATTGACGACACATCAATCATATTTTTATAAGAGATTCATGTTAATTTAATGCTATGTCAAATTTCATAGCCTCCTAAACTAAGCAGTCATCTGAAACCACTTTTGATTTTATTATTTATTATTTATTTATATTTATATTTTAAAAACATATATTATATTACATCATCAACCAAACATAATTTTAGAAAATAAAAGAAAATAAGTATATAATAAAAAAGATGTCAAACAGGCCCTGAATATTTTAGAAATAGCTTGGATTAAAGGGAAATAAAAACTTTTTGAGTTTATATAAAATATTATATACAGCTGCCACCATGAGATTTTATCTATAAAAATATTTCTACGTTGATAAATCAAATTAAATTTTTGGAAAATTTACATACAGAGCACCCAATTCTTATGTATTTACTTAACCTCACCTAAACTTCAATTTTTACAGGATAAGCACCCTAACCCATATATGAAAATGTGAATTACACCATTTTCACCCTTTCATGCATACGAAAATATGCTAACCATGTAAAAAATTAAAGTTTGGGTGTAAGATAGGCAAATTTAGAATTGGTGCTATGTATGTAAATTCCCCTATATTTTATATCAAAAGGATAAATGATTAAATTTCATACAACGGCACACAGAAGAAATGATTCTGATGAGTGAAATTGGTGCATCCGATTGGCGAAGTTAACCATAGGCAGAGGCCAAAAAGACAACAACAACAAAGTCTTAATCTCAGCACGTGTCCGCTACGTGAATCTTTTTTCTCCATTGCATCCTATTTTGTGTCATATTTTCATTTAGTTTTAATAAATTAAGATTATTTTTTATACAATAAGCCCAAGTCTACCTCTGCCTTTCTTAAAATAAGCCAACTCTAAAACATCTACTCTCCTAATAAGTTCATCAGATGATCGACGTTTAATGTGATCAAACCATCTACGACGATTTCCTGTGATCAAACCATCTACGACGATTTTCTCTAATTTTGTTCGTCACAAGAGTTACACCAACCCTATCACGGATATATTCATTTCGCATTCTGTCGCTAAGTGTAAAGCCACTCATCCACCTAATCATTCTCATCTCAGATAACACTTAACTTGTTATTATGCTTCTCTTTTAATCATGCTCCAACATAAATATGTTCCTCTAAAATTGAATTATAAAAATAATTTAAAAAATGGAAGAAAAAAAAAAACAGTCTTCTTTAAATCAGAATAGCTTGGACAGTGATTAAATTTTAGCATGATAGTAGCTATAATCAAAACAAAAAAGAAACATATAGCCAAATTCCTCAAATCTGCAAATTTTTTCCTTAAATCCAACTCATTTATATAATCAAATCAGATTAGATTCTCTAGTGTCATCCAAGCCCAATATACTCGTGTGGGTCTACAATAATTGTAACGTGTTTAAAATGTTCATACAGACATCAAATTAAAAGCAACCAACTGTAAAAAATGTCTAAATCATTCAGTGTTCATTCCCCAACCCAGAAAAGAACAAAACCCAGCTTAAAACTATGGTTCCAAAACAATTCTTATAGTTCTTAAAGGACATATAAGTAAACATTTTGATTTTTTTTTTAAAAATGGAGTCCTGAGTATGGTTAATATGCTACCTATCTTTTAGTTCCTGCTCAAACGCGGCCAATTTCTTCCGAATTGGTTCCAGGAAGGACAGCAGATCCTTGCTGATCTGGGCTTTAACCNAAATTAAATTTTTGGAAAATTTACATACAGAGCACCCAATTCTTATGTATTTACTTAACCTCACCTAAACTTTAATTTTTACATGATAAGCACCCTAACCCATATATGAAAATGTGAATTACACCATTTTCACCCTTTCATACATACGAAAAGATGCTAACCATGTAAAAATCAAAGTTTGGGTGTAAGATAGGTAAATTTAGAATTAGTGCTTTGTATGTAAATTCCCCTATATTTTATATCAAAAGGATCAATGATCAAATTTCATACAACGGCACACAGAAGAAATGATTCTTATGAGTGAATTTGGTGCATCCGATTGGCGAAGATAACCATAGTCAGAGGCCAAAAAGACAACAACAACAACAACAAAGCCTTAATCTCAGCACGTGTCGGCTACGTGAATCTTTTTTCTCCATTGCATCCTATTTTGTGTCATATTTTCATTTAGTTTTAATAAATTAAGATTATTTTTTATACAATAAGCCTTCCTATGTCTACCTCTGCCTTTCTTAAAATAAGCCAACTCTAAAACATCTACTCTCCTAATAAGTTCATCAGATGATCGACATTTAATGTGATCAAACCATTTGCGACGATTTTCTCTAATTTTGTCCGTCATAGGAGTTACACCAACCCTATCACGGATATATTCATTTCGCATTCTGTCTCTAAGTGTTAAAGCCACTCATCCACCTAATCATTCTCATCTCGAAAAGCACTTAACTTGTTATTATGCTTCTCTTTTAATCATGCTCCAACGTAAATATATTCCTCTAAATTTGAATTATAAAAATAATTTAAAAAATGGAAAAAAAAGCTATCTTCTTTAAATCAAAATAGCTTGGAGTTGGACAATGATTAAATTTTAGTATGATAGTAGCTATAATCAAAACAAAAGAGAAACATATAGCCAAATTCCTCAAATCTGCAAATCTTTTCCTTAAATCCAACTCATTTATATAATCAAATCAGATTAGATTGTCTCTAGTGTCATCCAAGCCCAATATACTCGTGTGGGTCTACAATAATTGTAACGTGTTTAAAATGTTCATACAGACACCAAATTAAAATCAACCAACTGTAAAAAATGTCTAAATCGTTCAGTGTTCATTCCCCAACCCAGAAAAGAACAAAACCCAGCTTAAAACTATGGTTCCAAAACAATTCTTATAGTTCTTAAAGGACATATAAGTAAACATTTTGATTTTTTTTTTAAAAATGGAGTCCTAAGTATGGTTAATATGCTACCTATCTTTCAGTTCCTGCTCAAACGCGGCCAATTTCTTCCGAATTGGTTCCAGGAAGGACTGCAGATCCTTGCTGATCTGGGCTTTATCCTCTTTAGAAATTTCACTACTAATCCGCGTTTCTATCTGCAAGAGGGAGCAAATGACAACTATCAGATATTTCATTATGTTGATGATATGGTTATAAGAATAAAGAATGAAAAATGGAAGATAATTACAAACCTGCAAATCATCTAATTCACCAAATGAAAACTCTGGAATATCGAAGTGGCCTTTAATCTCTTCTTTTTGGTCGTTAATTGACCATTCACCTACATTTTGTAATAAAAAATCACCTCAGTAGCAGCAAAGAAAACGGCAGTCTGGACAACTAAAACAGAAAATGATTTGCTTACGGAACCTTTGAATTCCAATGATAATTCGTATGTGTAACCAACTCTTTTTTTGTTGCGCACTGTGATCAGAAATGCCTGGCCAGAAAATAAAACAGAAAACGAATGGAGAAGAATGCAAAGAAACATGAAGTGAATGAAGAGCGGGCAAATAATTCAAAAATTCTACAATAAATTTAGGGAATTCCTGTCGCAGGATTGAAATATGCATCCTAAGAATTTAGAAAAATGATACACTGATCTTTTAATTAATCTTTGAGCATGTTAGTATGAGAAACTGATGATATGCATAAGGTTGGACAAATTCCTGATCAAAGTCATGAATTTCTTGTGTCAAACTATGAGGCTTTAATAGAAAATGTCCATCGCAAGATTAAAGATCCAAGAATGAAACCACACGGTAGAAGACGATAATAAATCTTTCTCAATTGAGTGATCAGCAAAAATGTTAAATAATTAGATATTTTTTTGTTGTAAGCAACCAAATTAGAAAGAGTGCATATTATAGATGTTGAGATTTCCACCATGCACCCATTTAAAGGATCGACAAAAAGCAGATTACCTTTTGTGGTTTGTTTCTTATAAAACAAGAACATACCCATTCTGAATGCAAGCAATTTGGAGGATAAACAAGTGAGAAAATTCATGAACAAAATAAGGGGAAAAAATTTCTTAAATGGGTATACATCAAGCCTTGAGCTACTTGATGAACTGTTTTCACAAGCTTTATGTAATATTGTTAATGATGATAAGCGCAAAAAGTTATTCAAATTTGTTTGTTTACCAATCGAATATCTATAGATATTACGGTTTAACAACTAGAATGTGATGTAGGATGGCTTTTGTGGCCAAGATCACTTTGATGATTTGCATAATGAAAACACGCCAAAAAAATCCATCTGCAATGATGTGGAAAGCATCTGTCTTGCGAGATACTGCGATCCAGATCCCACGGTTCCGCAAATCGTGGCATCCAGCATTTTCACGGGATTGTGAGAAGCCTGCAATCACGGGATTTGAAATACAATACCATCTTCTAATTTAGCCTTTTTTTCCTTCTTAATTTCTTTTCATTTTCTCTATTTCTAATTAGGTTATTTTCTATGAAGGGACTATTTGTAATGGTAGTTCTTATTTTTTAGACTTTTGCTTTGATTGTGTGTTTTGGATATTGTGACATTTGATTTTTACCCTAAGAAAGTGTTGAATCCTTTTTTCCTTTTACAAGCTATGTATTTGTATCATGCCTAAAAACATGGGGTGAAACCTCCTTGTTGCCCAAAGGTCACTAATTCGGAGCTTTCTTTGCAGTTGTCAGTCGGGACAATCGCCGAATGATACCGATCCCCTTCTAAATGCATATTCTCGTTCGCTCGCTATTCTACAACAACCTCTCCTTTAAATCCACTCCCAATATCTCTTATAAGTGCCCTAGAATAATATCTTCAAATATCAGAGCCCGCAGACCTTAAAATTTTAGGGATTTGTCGTTTCAACACCTACCCTTGTTGCTAAGCCTACACAAAATTTCACATAACCTAAATCATCAATCAACTCACTCCTTAGTTATTTCTACCATAATTTCGGGCCCTAAGCCTAAAATTTCTAGGATTTGTCATTTCTACACCGCCATCATCGCTAAACCTACACAAAATTTCGCATAACCTAAATCATTGATCAAATCAACTCAATCCCTAGCCATTCCTACCATAGTTTTCAGCGCTAAACTAATCTTTTTAAAACCTAACATTTCTCTCTCCATCGAAAAATCTCCCCGACACCTACTCCCAAAAACCAAGGTCTCCGATGAATTTTTTATTTATAATCCTAAAACCACTGAAAACCTAATCGAAAAAAAAAAAAAAAAAATCACATCACTAAGAAAAAAACCTGCAACAAGGTGCTTAAGGTCTCACTATGGAGGACGTATAAAAGAAAATCCTACAACTACAGCAGAAGCTTGCCGCATTTGAGAGGATACGATCATGTGAAATCACACATAGCCACAACAATGACTCACCAAATCAAGAAAAGGAAGTGAATCCCCTTCCCCCAAGAAACTTCAAAAGACAAACAACAAACATCGCGTCGAATTGACATTGAATATAAAATGAGAAGCAAGGATGCTCGAGTGAATATCAACTCACCGGATTTTGAAAGCTGTATGGATTCAAACAAATTTATTGAGTGACTCCAAACCAAGAAATGAGTTATGAGTAGAAGAATATCCCACTCGACATGAGGGTCAAATTAGTTGTTATTAAGGAAGAATGATTTCTTATAATGAGAGAACTTGAAGCGCCTTCACTAGCGCGAAGGAAAAATAAAAATCACTACCGAATTCAATATGAAAAGGGATATGCAATGCTAATACATTCTTCCACATTACCAGTAGGATATATTCAATAAGCTCAACTAACCATGTTGAAGAATTCTTCTGTGGTAGAGTACATGGTTGAATTTAATGAACTCGATCCAAAATATAAGTTGGTGGAATGAGATGAACACAAAATAGCAAAGTACCTTGCAGGACAGAAGTTGCCTCTTAGAAATGTGGTGCAGTTGCAGCTGTATCACTACTCAAATTACAGATCCAAACTTTGAAGGTGAAAAAACCACGTCGCAAGGTCACACCCACACCTTACAAGCACAGTTCAACCATAGAATCAGGAAATAAGAGTACATCCAGTGGAAAATCCCAACCAACCCTATCAGAAAAAAAGTCAATTCATGGTGGCAAAAAAATAGGAGACGTCCAGTACTCCCAAATCTGTCCCAACAAAGAATTTTCTCAAGCGCCACGAATTTAGGAACATTACGTCAGATTGCCCAAATAGGATGATGATCTTTTCATTGAGCAGGGGGTAGTTAAAAAAAATGAAAAGTGACATTGTAGAGGTGAAAACTTCAAGGAGTCTCAACTTTCAGCCAACAAAAAAAAGATGCTGGTGATTCAAGCTGGGCCTATATGAAAAACTCCAATTGGATTAACATTGATTGTTCTAAAGGGTAACGAGTCTAAGGAGCCTATACCAAAAAAAAGACAAACCCTGTCGATGGAGTAGCCAGATAAAATGAGCGACAGTTTACCTCATGAGTGATTGACATAAAGAGTGGTCCAGCAAGCCACATAATTCACTCCAGAATTAGTTGCTCAAGACGAACTTGGCTCGAGACATGGTGGCATGCAGTTCCAAATTTGGTTGTGCCAAAAAAAGGATAGATATGTTTTGGAGTTGCCTGAGATGGCGTGAACATAAATTTTATAGTGGAGTTGCCTCAACTACAACTCAAGGCAATGATTTTGTTATGATTGTAGGTCAGTTCTTGAAGCTTCCAAAGAAGATGAAGTCTCTCCTATTAAAGGAGAATGACGTAGAAGCCTCTGTCATGCAGAATACCGATCTCGGTGTTTTGCAAATCGTGGAATCCCACATCTCCACCGGATTGTGAGAAGCCGACAATCGCAAGATTTGGAATACAACACCAACTTCCAATTCAACACATTTTTTATTCTTTTTAATTTTCTCCCTATTTCTCTATTTCCCGTTAGTTAATTTTCTATGAGTGTACTATTTATACATGTATTTCACTTATTTTATAATTTTGTTTTGTTTGTGTGCTTTGGAGAGTGTAATATTTGATTTCTACCATAAGGAATGTTTTATCCTTCTCCATTTGCAAATTATGCATTCGTATTTTTCTTAGGAATTGTGGTGAAACCTCCTTGCAACTTGAAAATTAACGATTTGGAGTTCCCTTTGTAGTTTTCAACCAATATAGCTGATAAACGATGCATATCCCCCCCTTCCAATTGCCATCGAGCTCGCATATTTTCGTTCCTTAGCTATTTGA
>JXCR01046937.1:263710-294264 GCA_002079205.1 Phalaenopsis hybrid cultivar | reverse complement strand
ATTCTTCTTGATAACATTCTAATATTTAATATAGCATTATATTAAACACTATGAATCTGATAGAAAACATTGTCAGCTAAATGGCAGTGACATCTAAATAAAACTGCTAAATACATAACAATGAAATAAGAAAATCCATCATGCAAATAACCTTATGTTAACATTTTTCTCTAACAATCAAAAGGAAAATTGAATGAGCTTCTTCCAAGCTTACTATTTTCAGAATCTTTAACAAGTAACAAGGTATCCAGAGCAATACATCCATGAAACATTCAATACATTATAAAGAGTATTAAACAATCATAGTCTTCAGCTTTCTGATTCAATTTCCCCATCCACGAAATACAAACTCAATTTTCTTTTCAATAAACAGACCAGAAGATCAACATTAGGCATTAGAAGTATTTTCATTAACTTGTCTAAAATTGAAAGCATTTATATCTATTAACAAAAAAGCTTTTTTGGATCTGAAGTCCTGAAAGATAGAAAAATTAGAAACTACCCCTGAAGTTTTAAGGGGAAAAAAACGAAAAAACTCAGGGTAAAAACAAAAACCTGGCAGCGCTCTTAGACGTAAAAGACATAAAAATTCCCAAAAGATATCNGAACTGCCAGCGCTTTTAGACGTGAAAGACATAAAAATTCCCAAAAGATGTCTTCCTCCAATCTCTATCCATCCATTTGATTTAGAGAACTAAAGAGCAGAGTCCTAAAGTTTCAACAGCACCCTTTTCAAAAAGTGATCTTCATTCCAGACTAACAATCCATACTTCCAACTAAAAAATCTATGTCAACACTTGGACCACCATAACCATCTACACTAACAACAATCAAACAGTCGGTTTAGCATTTGTGTTGCAAATCAAGAAGATGAAAAAAATTAGGAAGACATCATAATCACTTCCAGAGCCATAACCGTCATCAAGTATAGAGGAACGTACATGGCATCGATATCAAACCGGAATAGGCAACNTTGAACCAGCATAACCATCTACACTAACAACAATCAAACAGTCGGTTTAGCATTTGTGTTGCAAATCAAGAACATGAAAAAAATTAGGACGACAACATAATCACTTCCAGAGCCATAACCGTCATCAAGTATAGAGCAAAGTACATGGCATCGATATCAAGCCGGAATAGGCAAACAACCTGATTCCATACGGACCCCAACAAGTTAGGCTGGGATTGCTGAGAAATGTCCTCCGGGGTGAGCTTCCGAGGCACAGGCAGCGGCGCCGCGTCGTCCTTCGTCTCCCTCACCCAGTACGTGTACGAGGACTGCTTCTCAGCTACCCCGTTCTCCATCTCCTAAATCCCCCTTCCTTCTTTTCGTTGATCCGCTACAGGACAAGCAAAACGGATCAAAGTTCAGAAAGATAGGGGAAACGGAGAGGATGATTCTTGAACCAGCGGAGGAATGGATCGAGGAAAAACGGGGATCGCTGAGGCAACAAAGAGAGATAAGAGAAGGTAGGGGCTTTCCAATAAATCGGGAAACCTCCGGCTAAGGCAGCCTAGAGCGTCGAGCCGAGGAGACCAGAACTCGAGTTGGTGACGGCATTAGCTCTGGTTGGGTCTCGAAGCTTCGCGGAGGTTTGACGGGCGGGGTTTAATTTCAGGGGATTTTACATAGACAGGATTCAAAACATATTATTTTTCATATTTCACATCTAAATATCAATATTTACAGAATAAGCACCAATATTACTAGCTTTTAACGGAATTTGTGGTTTTTTTAGTTTATTGAGTAGAAATATTTTCATACACAATTTTTATATTTTTATATATTTAATATTTAAATAACATTTGCTTTTATATTTATNAATATTTTCATACACAATTTTTATATTTTTATATATTTAATATTTAAATAACATTTGCTTTTATATTTATTTATAAAAATTAATATAAGTGATACTATTATGTGATGTTGAGCATTTAATTATTATATGAATAAATATTTTAAATTAAGTATTGTGTAAATATACGAATGTTATATGAAATACATAACAACAATAACTGCTACAAAACTTTTATCTCACTAAATGGTGCCGGCTACATGAATCATTTTTCTCCATTGCGTCCTATTTAATGTCATATTTTCATTTAATTGTAATAAATTGGATCATTATTTGTACAATATGTCCAAGTCTTCATAGGCCTATCTCTGCTTTTCATAACATAAGCTGAAATTAAAACATTTACTCTTCTAATCGGATCAGCAGATGGTCGACGTTTAATGTGACAAAACCATCTAAGACAACTCTCAATAATTTTGTCTGTCACGNGCGTCGTCCTTCGTCTCCCTCACCCAGTACGTGTACGAGGACTGCTTCTCAGCTACCCCGTTCTCCATCTCCCAAATCCCCCTTCCTTCTTTTCGTTGATCAGCTACAGGACAAACAAAACAAATCAAAGTTCGGAAAGATAGGGGAAACGGAGAGGATGATTCTTGAACCAGCGGAGGAATGGATCGAGGAAAAACGGGGATCGCTTAGGCAACAAAGAGAGATAAGACAAGGTGGAGGCTTTCCAATAAATCGGGAAACGNATGATTCTTGAACCAGCGGAGGAATGGATCGAGGAAAAACGGGGATCGCTTAGGCAACAAAGAGAGATAAGAGAAGGTAGGGGCTTTCCAATAAATCGGGAAACTTCCGGCTAAGGCAGCCTAGAGCGTCGAGCCGAGGAGACCAGAACTCGAGTTGGTGACGGCAGTAGCTCTGGTTTGCCCTCGAAGCTTCGCGGAGGTTTGACGGGCGGTNACGTCCGGCTAAGGCAGCCTAGAGCGTCGAGCCGAGGAGACCAGAACTCGAGTTGGTGACGGCATTAGCTCTAGTTGGCTCTCGAAGCTTCGCGGAGGTTCGACGGGCGGAGATAAATTTCAGGGGATTTTACATAGACAGGATTCAAAACATATTATTTTACATATTTCACATCTAAATATTAATATTTACAGAATAATTTATAAAAATTAATATAAGTGATACTATTATGTGATGTTGAGCATTTAATTATTATATGAATAAATATTTTAAATTAAATATTTTGTAAATATATGAATGTTATATGAAATATATAACAACAACAAAACTTTTATCCCAATAAGTGATGTCGGCTACATTAATCATTTTTCTCCATTGTGTCCTATTTAATGTCATATTTTCATTAAATTCTAATAAATTTGATCGTTATTTATACAATATGCCCAAACCTTCCTAGGACTATCTCTGTTTTCTCTTAACATAAGTCGAATCTAAATCTTCTAAGCTTCTAATCGGATCATCAGATGGTCGACGTTTAATGTGACAAAAACATCTAAGACGACTCTTAATAATTTTCTTCGTCACAGGAGTAACACCAATCCTATCATGGATATATTCATTTTGCATTTTTTCTATAAGTGTAAAGCCACTCGTTCACCTAATCATTCTCATCTCGGTAACACTTAGTTTTATGCTTCTCTTTTAAAGGCCATTATTCAGCGTCATAGAGCATTGCAGGCTTACCACCATTTTATATAATTTTCTTTTTAGTCTAAGCGGTACTTTTCTATCACACAATAGTCCTGAAGCATTCCTCTACTTCAAAAAACCCACTTGATTTATTCTAATAGCATTCCCATCAATATCATCATCACTTTGAACAATAGATTTGATATATCGAAAGCGTTCACACCTTTTAATAATTTGATCACCCATAGTTACATTTTTGTCACTAGAGCTACTATTATTAAAATTACGTTCCATGTATTCAGTTTTAGTTCTACTCAAACGAAGTCCTTTAGACTCCACGGTAGACCTCCATAATTTATGTTTTTCTTAAACTTTTTCTCTCGTCTTATCCACGAGAAATATAGCGCAAAAAGCGTACACCAATGTGCATCCTCCTGTAAGTGTCCAGTAAAACCATCCATAACTAAAACAAAAAAGATATGGGCTTAAAGCCGATCCTTGATGTAAACCAATAGAAACAGGAAAAATTTTGGTCAATCCTCCTGCGAACCTCCTTCTGTTCGAACGCAGGTAACAGCTCTCGCATACATTTCTTTGATGACAGTGTTACTTGAAGACAAATAACATTTAAATTTAGGGGATTTTGACATGTATTGTAGCATACTATTTTTCCTTTATATTTAACACTTATTTTTTATGAAATTGAGTTTTAAAGGAATGTAATTTCATGTTATTGTTGCATGTATAAAATGTAGGAGACTTGAAGTAAATTGGAGCAAAAAAGGAGACAAATAGAACAATGGAGCAACAACATGTTGGAACCTTGGCGCCGCAGATGGGCGCATAGCCGCCAGTTGATGTACAACACACAAAAAACCTGACGTCATGGCGCCACAGGTTGTCACCTAGGCACAAGTTATTTGCCCTGCTTACCCGAGAAGGTGGTGCCTAAGTGTCACGGACTGGCATATAGGCTACCGAACTAACCTGGGTTGTTTCTACAGTTGTTATGGATGAATTTCGAGGTTATGAACTGGGAAAAGAGGTTCTAACAGTGAGGAGGATCATTTGTGAAGACGAGGACAGAGTCTAAGTGTGCAGGAAAGTAGAGTTTAAAGTTATATTTTGTATTATCTCCTTTTTCTTATAGTGAATTGAGATAATATTGTAAAGGATTGATATAAACATTGCAAGGAACACTTGTAGATCATTTGAGGAGGAGTTTTCACTTCTTTTCTCAAGGAGAAAGATAAGTGCTTCATTCCATATTGTCTTGTATTAATTGTAATCTCATTGTATGTGAATTTTCTTTATTATAAGATAATGGATTGTTGTGTTTTCTTCATGCATTGTGAGTAGATCGTTTTCACCTTTCTCTTATGATAAATTGGTAGTATGTGTAGGATATGTGGATGCATTTAGAATAAGTTTTTGTTCATTATTGTGATTATTTTTACTTCATGTCTCATTTACTTATCAATCTAGTCAATGGACATGTTAAAACCTATCATGAATCCATAATGATTCGAGAGGACTATGGCTTTAACTACTAGTAGAAGCCACATTGCCCTATTGGGTGAAGAAAATGTTGTTCATAGGGCAGTGCAATTAGATAAGGAGGGTAGATTTTAATGAGGGTGACTTGGAGGTTTCTAGGGGACAGACAAAAACACTTATCTAGTTAAATCAAACTTTTTTATGCACTCGAAAGAAGGTAAAGAAGATGAATGCTCATATTTGTCACTAATTATAATCCATATTCTAAGTGTTACATTCCTACACAAATTACTTACTTCATTGTAAGGGGAGGGTATTTTCATAACTTGATCTTTCTCAACTTATTTAACTTTAGTAAAATTAACTTTAGAGTAAATCATTAGGTTTAGTGATAATTTGGTAGAATTTTACGGTTACAATTTAAATCGAATTTACTTACAGGCTAAGACTTATTATAGTAGGCTATAATTTTTCTTAAAATAACACACTTCCCTGTTGGATCGATATTCTAGACTCAAGAATCTAGTACAACTTGAACGATACGTACGCTTGTATAAAATATATAATGCATAGTGTTAAATTGTGGAAAAGCTCAAGTTATAAAATTTATAATACATATTCTAGATTTAAAATATTTCATCCAAAAACTCAAGTTATAAAATTTATAATACGATAACATATGCGACGTCATGACGCCATGGAGCGACATCAAGGCTCCACAAGCTGGCGCCTGGGGAGTCAACCTACTGTTGCTCCATTGCTCCATTTGCCTTCTTTTTGCTCTGTTTTCACTGCAATTTGTTTCAAATCTCCTACCTTTTATTCCCGCCACAAAAACATTGAAATACATTCATTTAAAGTGTAATTTCATAAAAAATAAGTGTTAAATATAAAGGAAAATTAGCATGCTACAAGACATGTCAATATGAATCGAGACCCTTTTAACTTAAATCATCAATGAAAACTCCGTTAGTACCTATCCTACAGTAAAACCCAATACTTCAGGATCTGATCTTGAACTCTACACTCAGATCCTTGTAGCAACTGAGGATACTTAAATGTTACACATGGATCATCAAGCTGGTGTGAGTTGACGGCCTTGAATTAATGTATGTCCTAGACTCGTAAATGGGTCAAAAATTAGCATTAATGCCCCTCTAAAATTTAGTAAAGAGGCACCCATCGTTCTCATGGATGATCGGTAGTCCTAGCTTGTCGGTGTGACTGACCCATGAATGTCTGATTTTCGAAAATAAAATAAAAAAACGTATTTTTTGAAATGAGAACTTGTATTTTGTTTGCGAAATAAATATAAACTCAAAATTTTTTTTGCATGACAAATTAAAACTCACTTTTAAAAGCGTCGCTTTGGATAAATTCATGTGTTAGTCTCACAGACTGGGTTGAGGACCGTCTTCCTATGGCTGTCTGGTCGGTAGCTTTTTACCCTATTATGGGTATCACAGACATAATACTTACAAGTTGCCTATGAAGTTCCTTCAGGAAGATTTGATAGGGCTTCGGTTCTTGTTATGAGCTCCCCCATAACTTAAAATCTTACACTCAGTCTTGATTCTCTATACGTGACATCGAGTTTTGTTTTATTTGCTCGATTTTTCTCACGACTTGTTTAAGTTTTTCTCATATTTTTTTTACAATTTGTTTAAATTTCTTGCACATTACTATATTATGTTATACTAACCTTGTAGCATGACAGGAATCTCAGATAAGCAAATTGATTTTATATTTATTGCATTTTGCTAAGCTTTTACGGTTCTTTTACTTTTACATTTATTTACAATACATGCAAGGGCCCTACGGTAAAGAATAGTGGGCCACCGATTAGAAGGTACACTGCGACAGGCCACTGATCAAGTAATTTGCATGTCCACATAAACTTTGAACCCGTAATCGCCACGATATGAAGCTCGAAACAAGCTTTTAGGCAGCACGACGATGAAGCAAACGAAAGACAAAGAATTTTTGTCGATGAATCTAGACCTGACATGAAACAGATCTACTCCAGCTTAACTTTTAATAGAATTTAATAATATAATACATAAGACTTTGAGGTAGTTCGTCTAACACAATATAAATCCTCATTCTATATTTAGGATTTTGCACAACTAAATTGTGTAATATATGACCTAACTTTTTAAGGGTTCAGAGGTCATCGTTCGGCACAAATTAAGCTCTCATATGTTTGTAGGCTATTTGCATGATCTAGGTATCATGCAAATGCAAGTTTTAAATAAAAAAATTGGCAGAAATGATCATTTAAATAACATTACTTCTAAAACATAAAATAAAATAATATGATAATTTGGGAAGATACCAAGGTTCTCCTCAAAATCTGTAATGTTCTCTACTTTTCTTTCGTCTGACTCCTAAAAATGTTTGTTCCCACTTGAGTCACTATCATTTGATTTTGTATGATCAGTCTTGAAAATCTAAACGATGAATTTTTAAAGACAAAGACCATTTATCATTATCAAAAATTTTCTTAAGTGACTTCAGTCATTTATGATGTAATTAACTATGGGGGCTTGCTCTTACAAGAAACTCGGAACTCAGATAACACAAATTCTATTTAATTTTTATATTAATTGGGGAACTTGTCGGTCGCACATAAAAGGTTCACAGACTAAATGAATATCATAAATTCTTTAATTTATTTAATTGAGTATGATGTTAAGTAATGTTCTTACTCCTCAGGATATGTACATTGCTTATACTCGGTTACTCCAACTATTAAAATGTTTGAGATCATTTTAGCCTTATTTTCAAAATCATGTATATATTAAGTTAAAACTATTTTTTAAAATCAATGTGACCGACCAAAAATCCCGAACGACATGCCTGCACCTTCTTTAGATTGACTATTATTCCTTCCAGAGTAGGAGTTAGCCCAAAAAATTGTTTATTTAAGCTTCGAAGGTGCACTTGAATGTTGTGAGTCTCATGTTAAATTTTATAAGTGTCTCGAAGGTTTATTTTAAATCTTTTATATGTTGCTCGAATGTTTTTTTTCCTTACTAGTTACTAGCACATCATCGGCACACGCTTCAATATTTTTTTCTTTCTACTCATAAGATATTACACCTATCATTCACTGGTACGTAGCATCAACATTTTTTAGTCAACGTTATATTGTAACAATACTCACCCTCGCGAGTGATAAATGTGGTTTTCTTTACGCTAGTCGGGTGCATTTTTATTCAATGGTGGCTAAAAAAACATCAAGGAAGCTCATGAAGGAATGACCGGCTACTGCATTGATAAGTGCATCGGTCTGAGAGTAGGATGACTATCCTTTTCCCATTATCTATTGGAATGTCAAAAGTGTAAATAATTTGCATCCTTTCATTATCTATTGGAATGCCTAAACTATAAATTACTTACATGCTAAAAAATATTAATAGCTTTTGATTTATATCATACAAATTTAACTCTTCTTTATTTATTCCACTCTTAATTCAGAAAAAGATTCATAGAACTTTAAATTAAATATATGTTGCATCCAATGAGGAATTGATTTCTCACAAAAAATTATATTTTTAGATGTTGAATTAAATTTTATTTAAATTTTGAATATCAATCTACTCTCATAATTATTCTAATTAGTATTTACTTATGTTATAATCACCTAAAGCTTCTCTTTTGATTGAAATTTGTTAGGAGTTATGCCATGAAATAATTTATTATTGTGAGAAATTATGAAGAAAAAATTATTTCCTTGTATTAATGAGTTATTTCATTTCCTATTTTATATTTATTTCCTTAGATTAAGAGCTAATTCCTTTTCTATTTTAGGTTTTCCTATTTTATGTTATTTCTTTTATCTCCAAATAATTAATATGGTTTGATTATTGAAGATATTTGGTGATATATATTTTATTTTCATGTTATTTATTTTTATTATTTATCATATTAAAAGATTCTTGTAAGTGTTATTTATACTCTCGTTCATTTCAATGAAATAATTATGTATTTTGCATTTTTCTGAATTTTAACATGGTATCAGAGCCTAATTTCGTACTCTAGCCAGTGGTATTCCTTTGAAAATTGTCAGACTCCCTTTCTACCATCCTCTGTGCAGGAAAGAAGGGGAACTCATATTGGTATTTGAAATAATGATATTTTCTTCTTCTTTCCCTCCAAGCTCTGTATGCTGGCCGACCCTTCCTGAATCGGGAGCTTCGACTCCACCAACCTTCAGAAAATCAATAGTCGTTGGTTCCCCTAGCTGCCATCGTTTTTCACCCTAGATGCCACCAGTTCTCCTTTATCAGTTTTCTAAAGGTTTCTGTCGTCGATTCTTCTGACACATATTTTTATCTGCAAGATCTCTCTTTGCTAAATTGTTGATCCTGAGATTCCATTCTCAGACCTTCTTGTCGCGAAACTATAGCGTATCTACAATGACAACATGCTTTAGATCCTCATCAAGGATGTATTGCTTGGGAAACCAACCGTGGATTATTGTCGGTCTCTCACCGACGGCCTTTCCCGACAATATTTCAGTCAAACCTTTTGTCGACTAGCTCTCACACTCAATGGTGACTCTTTTCTGATGAGTTGTGTACCGATGACTTCTCTGCTGTCATCCCAGCAACCAATCTTTCTCGTTGTTCTTCTCTGGAGGACCTTCCCGTTGTTTTTACTCGAAGGACTTTCCCACAAGAAACAAAGTACTCTTTCTGCTGTTCTTCCCAGTCACAAGAAATAATAGTATTTTTTTCCCCTAACATCTAGCGCCGCTTCGTGTCATTTCCTGTTGTTCTTCCACAAAAAAATCAGCGTTGGGTCTTACAGCCGGATCCATCACCGACACATTCTCCTGCACTATTTTTTCATCCCTGCGCAAGCGTCAGGGGGAGCTACGTTTTTAGTCGCCATTTCTCCTGCTGCTTTCTCCGTCGACAGAATTCGTTGGGTGTGATTCACTCTTTCTTTCTCTTGTGAAGAGCCACCACAGACATTCAGAGGGTGAAACATTCTCTCTCCAGTGGCACTCCCAATCGAAGAGGATAAGTTCATCATTGGTTATCTTGAAAATCGACTTGAAAAAGGCTATTGTAGAGACAAGATTGGATGTATCATTGAATAGAATCCCGACAGCAAATCTACATTCCCTTTTTCGTCAGTTTCATCCCTGCTGCCGAAACCCCCATCTATCTTCTCACTAGGCTGAAACACATGACAGACAAAACTCAAAATTTAGTCAAGCCTGAATTTTGAGTCTTCCCACGAGCACTGCAGAAACTGTAGTAAAAAAAATCACAACTGTCTACTTTCGTGCAAACTCCTCTGCATCATTATATGTAGGAGTTTTCAGTTTACCTACAGACACTACAAGAACTGCAGTAAAAGACAACCAATTTGTCTACTTCCCTGCAAATTCCCTGCAGCAGTACTAATATGTGTTTTTCGTCTACTTACAGACACTACAGGAACTACAACCACAACCGTCTACTTACCTGCAAACTCCTCTGCAACATTATCTGTAGGAACATTCTGCCTACCTACAAACACTTCATTAACTGCAGCCAAAGACAACCGCAATACATGATGAATACTTCAAGTCATACTTTAGAGGATCTTCCTTGCCCATCGTTTGATGTTTTGAAATTCAAGTTGAACGTGATTTTCAACCATGTTTCAACTTGAGGGGGAGTGTTAGGAGTTATAATAAAAAATAATTTGTTCTTGTGAGAAATTATGAACAATAAATTATTTCCTTGTATTAATGAGTTATTTCATTTCTTATTTTATATTTATTTTTTTAGATTATGAGCTAATTTCTTTTCTGATTTAGGTTTTCCTATGTTATGTTATTTATTTTATCTCCAAATAATTAATATGGTTTGATTATTGAAGATATTTGGCGATACAACTTTCTTTTTTATGTTATTTATTTTTCTTATTTTTTCTATTGTAGGTTTCTTGTAAGGGTTATTTATACTCCGGTTCATATCTATAAAATAATTTTGTATTCCACATTATTCCGAATTTCAACAAAAAATGTCATATCACGTGACTCTCCTATAATCCATATCGATCGCCTGCGACACAATAACCCATTATGGTTTAGCTTATATATAAAATTTAAAGTTTAGACAACCACATATTCTCTTGTTTTCGCTCTAACTTCTCACATCTCTCCTTGACGACTGGTGTCGCCCTGGGAAAGCTCGATGAGGCCAAGCACATTCTAGTTCACATGTAGGAAGTAGGTTTTGAGGCAACATTAATTATTAGGTGTCGATTATTATTAAAATATAATAAAATGCACAAAACAATTAATAGGTGCGGAATATAACCAAAATATAATAAAATTCACATGTACGAAATCCAAACACAATAATTTTTCTTAAGCCGGACAACATCTTCTATCATACTCTCATTCCTAAGCCCTCCTCAAATCGGTGAGACACACACCTGCTCCACAGAACGTAGGAAGGAAAAGAAGAAGAGGGGATTTAATTAAAGTGAGATAAATGAGAAAATATTACTTGCAATTGGTCGATTATCCAGATGAAACCACAACAACGTGCACAGTTCATACATGGAGTTGCGATACACAGAGTAATATTTGTTACCGTAGGAGAAGTATCAGGCATTTGTAGAGTAAATATTAGTTTGGGTGTTAGATAAGTCAATGTCAATGTTTAGATGATAACATGTACATCTCCTTTTTAAGTAACTAATAATGATGATATTATTTTAGAATATTATGTGTATATCAATATATGTACATACATTAATGATATATTAATGCGTTTGGTTAAATTTCACATGTATTAAATCAAAATTAAGTGTATTTATTTAACAATATAAATGTGGCTAATTTCAATATTTCTTTCAGCACTAAAACAAAAAAAGGTAAAACCAAATAAATACTTTAAAAATCAAATATTGGTGACTTTTATCATATTATTTATGCAAGAAAAAAATATATTTTATTCTTATAAGTTAAAATAATAATATTTTTTTAATGTGAAAAAAATAATTTATGAATGTAAAAAATAAAATTTAGCTGTTAGATGTGTAAATACACGAGGCTTGAGTGGTATGTTTCGAATGACCCTTTCATTTTATAAATATAAGATTTTTTATGTTGTCCATGTAAATGTAGTTCCTGAAATGTTGAATTTTGGAATTGTCGGCCGGGGGGGCATGAATCTGTACGGATAGCTGTTTCTTCCTCCCGTCCAAATTCTCACCCCTTGTGCCGTTCTGAGCCCCGCCGGCCGCCGGCTAATCCCTTGATACATAAAATCCCTCGCTTCCTCTCCAGAGCTGTACGCTCTCATCGGCGTCTCGCTTACATCGATCTACCTTTCATCTTATTGACCTCCTTCACCNCGCGATTGAATTCGAAATGATAGATCGGCGGGGCCCTGAGTTCCGTTGCCGATCCATGCCATTCATGAAGGATCGGTAGCGAACGAGGGCTTTTTGGAGTTCCACGGCTTGATTTTGCTTCGTCTTTCTCTCTGTGAGAGAATGCCGGCGACGGGGTTCTCTTCGAAGCCGGAGAAGAAGGGGGATGCTGCGGCGAAGCAACAGCAGCAGCGGAGGGACCCCTATGAAGTTCTTGGCGTCGCTCGTAACTCCACGGATCAGGAGATCAAAAGCTCATATCGGCGAATGGCCCTCAAGTAAGCCTCCTAAATCTAGCCGTCTCGCTTTTTTAGACGGTGATTTGCGGGTTGTTTATTTTTGAATTTGTTTTTAGATCCACTTATTTGTACGCCACTATCATGTGAGAACAAGTTTTGTTAAGATTCCTGGTTCTATGGGTTGATATTTTGATTAGTTGTTAGAGGTAATGTAGGTAAAAATTAAGGACTCGAAAATGGGTTTGGAGTGATTGGGTTCTTCTTCTTTGGTGCATCTGATATTGCTACACAGTCTGCTGAAAATCATTTAGTATGGATCCAACTTTGGTTCTCTCGTCGCTATTCAGTGCGTAGGTTAGCCTTTCGCGAGACATTGGCTGATAAGTGATAACCAAGTGAGGCCTTCGGCATCCATTGCAAGTTTTTTAGCACTCCAGTTGTTATTCATGTAAAATTTGGTTGATGTAGTCCCATATCTTGGTTTTGTTGCTGTTAGTGGCTTACCTCTACTGCTGCTTCATGTGTATGTGGGATGGTGGTGTTCTTACGCCCCCCTTCTCCACCCCAGATTAGTTATTTGATAACCTTTCTACTTCTTAATTTTGCTACTTTCTTCATTTTTTATTTGTTTGTATCTTCTTCCTTGATGAGTTTGCTATAATATCAAGATTGTTTATGAAATTTTCTATAGCTATTGTATGTATCGTGGGAATAACTATTGAATCACAAAGGATAGACCTTCCAAATTTATGATTGGAGACATCATCTCATAAAGGCAAAGGGGCGGCACTACGAAATTCTTATTGGAGCATAAGTTGATTGTTTTTTCTTTTTTTAAATTGAGAGAAGGGAATAAAAGTTGAGTTAAAAAAAGTTATATATATTTAATTCTATGAAACTTGTTAAGTGAAAATAACATTAAAACATTAAAAAAAAAGGATTTTCATCACCTTGAATTATTTTAAGCTTTTTATCAGCTCCAAAATAAGGCAAGCAATCACAACAAAAGATTGCTGAATGACTCACCTAAAATAAATATTCATCCAATCATAATTAATTCTAAAAAAATCAAATTAAAATATTTACTTGATTCAACTAAATGAACTCAAAGAAGCTTGAGATTAATATGCTTTTTTATGAAAATGGTACTATGAAGTTTTGAAGGTTTGTTAGGAGCAAATATTATTCAAGCATGCATACCTGAATGTTTTAGTTCATTAGACATCTCATTCTTTGATTCATAATAATAAAATACCATCTCATTATTAGCTATTGGCCGAAATAGCGGAGGGAATGGCTTTTAGTGCGTCCATTGTGGATCTGCCCCTAGTCCATGGGCAAAGAACAGAATTTTTTTTGCAAGCTTAATCATTATGCTCTCATTCTGGCTAGTTCAATATGACACACACACACACACACATATAATCATTTCTGCTTGTTGTGAGAGTAACCATCTTAATTTTGTTAATCTAAAGTTGCAAATGGCAGCATTCAATTATTTTTAAAAACAATTTTTTGCATATTGACTTGCCTGGGAACCAAAAAATAGATGCGAGTGAAAATTTTAGGAATTATCTGTTAAACAATATGAAGAGAAAATAATGATGCGTAGACTGACATATAATAATTCGTTTCAATATAACAAATTTCCATTGGAGTTTGAATAGCTAGTAAAATGATTGCTAAGTAGCGAAATGAAAGTTATAAATTTGGACAAATAGTTCTTATGCAATAGAGAATGATTATTGGAGCTATTATGGTCTGCAAATAATATGTTAAATGCATTGGAAAAATAAAATTGATCTATAATTTTGAATAACTTTTCATTTATTAAACAATGATTCAAATGCACAGTGCATGGAGTTGATCTAGATCATGCGATTTGTGATAGAATAAATACATTTAGCGTTTTTTTTTACAGTGTGACCCACAAAAAAATGATTTTGGTTCAAAATAGGCTTACATTTATGTTAATCCCAAATAAAATTGATGACAAAAGAAAATGAAATGTAGAGGAATATACAAGGTTGTAGCTTCACGCAAATTGGTATCTTTTTAAATCATAAATTATGAAGTAGGGCATAGGGTCAATAAGATTGTTTTTTTCCGAATACATTGCAGCTATATTTCTTTGAATCTTATATTTCTAATATGACAGAACAAAATTACATTCAACTAGGTTGAGTTGTTCGACCAATTTGGCAATTTATGTAAGCTTGATAAAACTCACAAGATCTATCTCCTTGGTAACGACCCATTTCTACTCTCTTGTGCGTGATTCCATCAAGTTTGGGGTCTAAAACTAAGCCCATTATGAAAGCCATCAACAGCGCTGCTCAACTTTTTTCATAGGGCTGTGTACCATTTTAAATCAAATAAGGGAACATATATTTTTATCGATGCAAACCTTATTTAGGGATGTGGTTATGATATTGATGAAACCTATAAATGATTGTATATTTTCTAAAGTATAGAGGGTTGTATTATATCCACAAGGAAAAACACTAGTTAAATTAATTATAGAAAATACGTTGTAGAAGGAGTGGAATTTTGGATTTTATAAAGTGCATATGCTAAGAGGATTTTTAGTTAATCTTTTTGCCTGCCTTTTTGTAAACGATAATCTAGGATTCCATAAGGGGCTGAGCCATTCATGTTTGCTTTATAGATTTCAGGAGATTGCACTTCCACATAAGGTAAAAAAACATGCTAATGGGGTTTGAAACATCATAATCTGATATCCAGTGAAAGTTATTATAAATTTCAAGATTATAAATCTATATTTGCACTACAAAAAAATGCTTAATATCTCTAAACAAACTAGTGCCCAATATGCTCATTTTGTTCATTTCCCAGCTCTATTCACTTTGTCTTACCACATAACGTATGCAACATACTTCTGCAAATTCCATTGTATTATGCTCACTTAACATATGAAAATACTTTTCAAGTTAGTGGAGATAACCTTGAACTTTTCTTAGATTATGCTAGTTATGTGTACAAATTTTTGAATTGTCTGAATTTGATAACCTAAAGGTGTCCAAACTGATGGCCACTCGTATTTTTGGAACTAACTTATTCGTAACAAATGAACCTAGACTTCAGATTACTATCAAATACAAAATAACGTGATGTTGACTCATAATAGCTATCATATAAAATATTTTGTCTGTTATAACAACAGTTTCACTTTCAGAAATAATCAAGCTAGCAGCTTCTCTAGATGAGCAATGTTGTTAGCATATGAACCTCTTTCTCAGCTCTCCCTCTCTCTCTTACACAGACACAATCACAGGGTTTGCAATTCATGTATTTAAGCCACTACAGCATTGGTTGCCATGAAAGCAAACCTATANCCACGATAGAGCTTCCTTGCGGGCGAGAACTGAAATGCACCCACAGGAGTGCTTCTTCCTCAATATCCTCCTCTTTGACTCCTTCCTTACGCTTCTCCTTCGCACCGGGCTGCTTGGACGCCATCCTCTCTGCCTTTGCATGTCACAAGCACATCTTCCTTGCTTCCTTTTCCTCTGCACGACACCGACACAAGCTCCACTGCTTGACANGAAATGCACCCACGGGAGTGCTTCTTCCTCAATATCCTCCTCTTTGACTCCTTCCTTACGCTTCTCCTTCGCTTCGGGCCGCTTGGACGCCGTCCTCTCTGCCCTTGCATGTCACAAGCACATCTTCCTCGCTTCGTTTTCCTCTGCACGACACCGACGCAAGCTCCACTGCTTGACACCGAGGCCACCTCAATTTCGATCGAAGCAAGGGAAGTCTTGGCTAACATCTGTCGTCTTCCGTGCTGTCCTCTCCTTCTCACGTGGCTCGACTCCCAGTTAAGTGAATCTCTTCTTGGCCGCGTTGTTTTATAGGCGAACTCGTAGGGTAGGCTTCTGATCCCCTTATTTCAACTTCCCGATTGTTTGATTCATATCTAATTTCTTCGGCTATCCGACCCTCTCAATTCTTCTCCCATTTGCTTAACTCCTTGCTTCCACAGCTTCAATTTTCTCATTTGCTCTCCCCTGGTTACAGAAACAGGACATTGCAATGTTAAACTTATATTGCACAAATTTTTTATAGATATTATATAATTGTTACCTTTGGTATACGCATTTTTTAATCTTTTGATATAATTTTCTTTGCATATCTTTTGGGTACATTTTCTGTCCTTTTTTATTGTCCCAGTCACTTAGGTTTATTTTTCATTTATGTATCATTAATAAATGTTACTCCTTCCATCCCTCTTATATAACTATTTCTCAGTGATCAATCCTAAATTTTTCACACATACCCTTCTTATTTCCACCGAACTCAGCTTGGCTATTAATGTTGTCTTCGCCATGCACTTGGACTCGTACAACATAACTGGCTAAATATAGTTTCATAAAATTTTTCTTTGAATTTCTCTTATTTTATAATACTCATAAGATACTTCTCATTTTAACTACCCAAACTTAAATATTGAAAGTTGATGTCCCATCTCTGCCCCATTTATTTATGTATTGTTATATAGGATATTTAAATCTAGCACATTGAGATACAACTACATCTAGTAATATTGATTGGTAATTTTATTACGCCTATTTAACCTGTATTCACTGAATTTCCGTTTTACAAATACTATGATCCCTATTTTCTTGATAATGTCCTCTATCATTCTAACTTCTTACTTATTTTAACATATGTTTTACCAATTAAAACTATATCATCCTCAAAATGGGTCCACCGAAGTTCCTTATTGCCAATATAATTTATATGCATCTTCATATCTATACAAAATATAAAAACATAATGCTGTCCCCTGACATGATCCTACTTTAAGAGGGAACTCTCTAGTCACTTTATAGGTGCCGCTAATTTTATTCAATGCCTCATCTTACATATCTTAAATTGCTTCAACGTATTGTTGATATACATCTTTTTTCTTGATTTACCTTGAATCTATTCTCGTTTTGCTCTATCATTGGCCTTCTCAAGCTCACTAAAAATGTTATAAAGATTTTTTGTAAACTCCCTATACTTCTACATTATATATTTCAATATCAAGTAGAACCATATACTGTTTTTTGATGAAACTGGATGTTAGTCCTCTAAAATGCTATTTTCTGAGGGTTTCTTCATATGAAAGTATTACCATAGCTATGTAGAAAGGCACTTATGGAACATGGAATGTAAAACAATTTTATCACAGATGCATGCTGTATGTTTTGTTCGTCTTCGCCAAGTTTTTTATTTATTCAAAATTTTCTTTTTCTTTGTGTTTCATTTATTATGCACTCTTTCTTTCTCATGTTCAGGCTACTTTATTTAAGGTTACTTCATTTTGATATTGGTATTCATTGCAGATACCATCCAGACAAGAATCAGAATGATCCAGTAGCAGCTGAAATGTTTAAGGAGGTCACATATTCATACAATATTCTTTCAGATCCAGATAAAAGGCGCCAGTATGACACATCAGGTTTTGAGGTAAGTTATTGAAACCTTTGCAGATATCTTCTTAGGTTTTTCATCACTTGGAATCATTCAAATATCCGTGTTAATGATACTAGAAGGCAAACAATTAGGGTACACTAAATCATGTTCTTATTGCTGAAAGAACTTTATTTCATTGGGAAATTTACATACATACCAACAATTCTTATCTTTACATAAAGTTTAATATTTACATTTATAAAACCTTGTTGTCCTATGCATGAAAAGGTCTATTTCACTTTTAATAAGTTAGTGATGATGTCATTTTGCATGTGATGTTAAAGATTTGAGTTGTATGTATGTAATTATGGAAGTTTTGATGTTAGATATGTAAATACCTAAAATTGTGTGGTATGTAAGTATATGCCCCTATTTCATTTGAGATCATCTATAGCGGGTTAACAATTGCGTCTGAAGCAATGCTAGTTTCTGTTGTCCAGGCCATTGACTCTGAAAACCAAGAGTTGGAACTGGACCTTTCAAGTCTAGGGACAGTAAACACCATGTTTGCCGCTCTATTCAGGTATTCCATATAATATAATTTGCACCTTTTAATTTTATATGAAACTCAAGTAATATTGTTATGCTCCACCNTATATATATATATATATATATATATATATATATATATATATATATATATATATATATATATATTAATCATAAAAAACATTTTAATTAAACTTATTAAATTCACTTTCTATTCTTTGGTCCAGTCCCCCTAATCATGTGCAAGGCTTCCTCCCGCGAGCTCCTTCCATTCCCCACGATAGAGCTTCCTTGCGGGCGAGAACTGAAATGCACCCACGGGAGTGCTTCTTCCTCAATATCCTCCTCTTTGACTCCTTCCTTACGCTTCTCCTTCGCACCGGGCCGCTTGGACGCCGTTCTCTCTATCCTTGCATGTCACAAGTGCATCTTCCTCGCTTCCTTTCCCTCTGCATGACACCGACGCAAGATCCACTGCTTGACACCGAGGCCACCTCAATTTTGATTGAAGCAAGGGAAGCCTTGGCTAACACCTGTCATCTTCCGTGCCGTCCTCTCCTTCTCATGTCTCTCGACTCTCAGTTAAGTGAATCTCTTCTTGGCCACGTTGTTTTATAGGCGAACTCGTAGGGTAGGCTTCTGATCCCCTTATTTCAACTTCCCGATTGTTTGATTCATCTCTAATTTCTTCGGCTATCCGACCCTCTCAATTCTTCTC
Organism: Phalaenopsis hybrid cultivar; assembly: GCA_002079205.1. Taxonomy (NCBI): domain Eukaryota; kingdom Viridiplantae; phylum Streptophyta; class Magnoliopsida; order Asparagales; family Orchidaceae; genus Phalaenopsis; species Phalaenopsis hybrid cultivar. The sequence continues at coordinate 274,993 of JXCR01046937.1, read as the reverse complement.
CCATTTGCTTAACTCCTTGTTTCCACATCTTCAATTTTCTCATTTGCTCTCCCCTGGTTACAGAAACAGGACATTGCAATGTTAAACTTATATTGCACAAATTTTTATAGATATCATATAATTGTTACCTTTGGTATACCCATTTTTTAATCTTTTGATATAATTTTCTTTGCATATCTTTTGGGTACATTTTCTATCCTTTTTTATTGTCCCAGTCACTTAGGTTTATTTTTCATTTATGTATCATTAATAAATGTTACTCCTTCCATCCCTCTTATATAACTATTTCGCAGTGATCAATCCTAAATTTTTCACACATACCCTTCTCATTTCCACCGAACTCAGCTTGGCTATTAATGTTGTCTTCGCGATGCACTTGTATTCGTACAACATAACTGGCTAAATATAGTTTCATAAAAATTTTCCTTGAATTTCTCTTATTTTATAATACTCATAAGATACTTCTCATTTTAACTACCCAAACTTAAATATTGAAAGTTGATGTCCCATCTCTGCCCCATTTATTTATGTATTGTTATATAGGATATTTAAATCTAGCACATTGAGATACAACTACATCTAGTAATATTGATTGGTAATTTTTATTACGCCTATTTAACCTGTATTCACTGAATTTTCGTTTTACAAATACTATGATCCCTATTTTCTTAATAATGTCGTCTATCATTCTANGTGAGCTCCGGTTTTCCCTCCTCCATCTGCCACAGTACCTGAATGCGATAAGCCCAAGTTTGCGGGAATGGGAGAGGGAATAAATGAAGGGAGAAGCTGCTTTTTAACTTAACCAAATTAAATTCTGACCCTTCGATTAATCAAGCCGTTGCATGTCGCGTAAAGTGGATATTTTATGTCACTCAATTATTATAACTAGACTTTAATCAAGTTAAAGGTAATTAAATTAACATTAAATTGAGTTTATGTTTTATATTTTATAAATTAAAATAAGTTAATTATTTATATATCCTATTTTATATCATTTGATCGTTACAAAATGTAGAACTTTATACCCAAATAGCCAAAAAACTCTAAAGTGTGAATAGTCATTTGGATTTTTGTAGAGAAGTTCACATGGCTCTTATTATTTAATACCGATGATGGAGTTCTATTGATAAGATAAGTGGCAGTTGAAATGCATTTGTTCCTAAAAATGATGGAAGCACAAGACTGGAAGTACAAGGCATGAGCAACATTAGATGATGTTGATATTTTCTCTTAACAATAAAGTTTTGTGGTGGTCGATCTACACATGAACATTGATGAATAATTCCAGATTTGTTAAATTACTCAGTATGGTTAAACTCTTTGGCATCTGATCTAATCATTTTGATTATGGTTTGAAATTGGTTGGTGATTATTAACTTTAGGATGGCATTAGAGGTATCTGATTTATGTCTAAGCAATTATATACATATAAACCTTGTGTGTGATCATCAACTGATGTTAAAGATATCAATGGCCTGAATTAGATGGCATGTGGTAAGGACCCCATATATCACAATGCACTTAATCAAAAGCATGGCAGTCATATGACTATGAGAAGGAAAAAGGTATTCTATGTTTAGCCAGATGACACATGGCAAGGTGATTTTTATGAGATTCAGAAACATCACATCTTAATTGTTATTTGATCCAATGTAACTTCTTATTTGATGGATGTCCAATACGAGTGTGCCAAATTTCGACAGAGACTTTATTAGTGAACTAATTTGTATCTAAAATATCTAAATCAAGAACATACAGGTCCTTATGTTTGGCACCCTTGCCCATTGTACCTGTTTTTGATTCTCTGGGTCAGAAAGTGCTTAGGAAAGAATATCTCAAGTTCTGTTTCTGTTATAAAAGAACTAATAGACAATAAATTAAAATGAAATTNATATATATATATATATATATATATATATATATATGAACATAGATTATAGAAATTTGTGCTCTCTCACGTTTCTATTTCCTTGCTTCGTCTTTGTCGACGTTGGTGCTTGCGTCTTTGCACTGTTGCTGTGCTTTCTGGCGGAAGGCTCGCATCTTTTCATTTCTTTCCAGACGACGAGGCAGGCTCGAGTTTTCACATTTCTTTCCAGATGACATCCTCGTCTGTTCACGACGCCTCCTTCGCAGTCCTCCCGTTGTCTTGGTATGGCGGCAAAGTTGCTGCTCTGCTCACAAAGTCGCAACTGCGTTCTAGTCTGCCGCTCTCGCCCCTCTTTTGTGATATTTTCTCACAGAGTGACTGACACCGGCCAAGGTGATGGCCTCAGGGGTACTTTCCTATGCCGTCGCTCTCGCCGGTGATAACCCCGCTCCCACCCTTCTTTCGAATATGTTTTTGCAACATTATCATGATACTTTTGCTCTTGGCGTTGAAACCGAATTTCTTAAAAAAACATCCCGTAAAAACGACAAACATGCAATCTTTCTCACAGAGGCTGAGATCTTCACCCTAGCTGCGCCCTGCCGACTGTTCTTAGTAGGTAAGTTTCTTTATGAAAACCCTAAACTTGAGCTAATTCGAAAGGATTTTGAGCAAATGAAGCTGAAAGGGGTTGGCAGATTGGTAAATTGGATGGTCGACACATTCTCATTCAATTATCAAATGATGAAGATTATGCCCATTTGTTTGCGAGAAAACTTCTTCGAATAGACAACCATATGATGAAGGTTTGAAAATGGACGGTGGATTTTGACCCTCGTACTAAACCTCCTACCATTCCTGTTTGACTACACTTCCCAAATTTGAAGGTCCACCTTTACGATCAAGAGTTGCTCTTCGCTTTAGCGATGATATATGGTAAGCCTTTCAAAACTGACACTCCTACAGTGAACCTGACTCGACCTTCTGAAGCCAAAATTTTGATAGAACGAGATATTACTTTACCTTTTCAGGAGAGATATGGATTGATACACAACATCAGAGATTTTAGCAGCAAGGAGAACTTGAACAAACGTCTCTTTATTGCACCCACTGCCGTATGTTTGGACACTCTCTTTCTCAACGTTATCAGTTGATCCAAATTTAAAACCTCCACGTAAAAATGCTTATGGATCTGCCTCACTTTATACCTGTTCCTCTTCCGCTCCCGGGTGCATTCCGCAGACTATTGAAACACTGGTTGACATGATGCCACCTCTCCCTCCCACTACCGGAGACAATACTGTTTCTGTTCTTCCGACTAATGTATTGGCAGATGGTTTACTTGGGCATCCTACAGTCTCTATCACTGTTGAAAACAATACTGCATGATCCTTACCTCCAAAGGATATTCTTCGGTTCGATAATCAAGATAGTATCGCAGCTCCACATCCTTAGGAAGCATCAGGTCCTTAGGAGATATGTTTACCATCTCTTCAGAACGAGATTGTTGTTACTGTTAGTCAGGAGCTGGGGGCTCATCCTCTTCTACATGCTCGACAATCTGTTGACCACTCTGATAAGATGAGCCAGTCTTCGGATGAGGAATGATAGGTATACACATCTAAGAAGAAAAAAAAAGAATGGAGACACATCTCAGCTTGGGAACTTAATTGATGGTACTTTAGTAACTTCTGGTAATGACATGACATTCAACAATTTGTTAGCTGGTTTTGCTCTTAGAACCAGAGGTAGAGGCAGGACCAAGCTAGCTCGTCACAAGCAACTTATTTTCTGCGAGTTTTGAATTTTAAAGTTTTATCTATGTCTTATCATTTTTAGGATGCTAGTGTCTGTGTATCGTATGAGTAAGACACCTTTATTGGGTTATCTCATACAACCCTTATGTACCTTTTAAATTTCAATAAAATTAGCCATTGNAGATTGGTTATTAAAATGGAAAAACATTTCCTAGACTCTAAGTTAAACCAACCTGACTCAACAAAGGCATGGTGACACTTTGCTTAATGAAAGGCCAAATATTTCTGTGAACAGACCCATTAACTTATGTTGATATATTCAGGCTATGTTGGTCATCTATCTTTCTCGATTCCAAGCAGAGCCATGAAAAACATCACGCAAAGCCTTTTGATTTGATGGCTCTGAAGATCCACCAAGTAAACAAGAGTGTTAGTGGGGATTTATCAGTCAAGCTTGTTGTTCTAGGGTTCCATGCTGAACTTACTGCGGGATATTTTGAAAGAAGCGTTAGGTGGGTTGCAACAAAAAATTAAGGAATGATTTGTTGTGCAGTATTAATTTGCTAAAGAAGTTATACAGTTATAGGGATGCAAACTTCTGAAAATTTAAAACCTAAATCACTTGAAGAGCAAGCACTAAAAAACAGACTATCATGCGAATATATTAAGAATGTGCGAAAATCACCATTCCATGGCAGTAGCAATTTAAAAACAAAATTATAAAGGAATTAAAATCTTTCCGGGGTTACCATGCCAGTCAGTTGTTTTTGGGAAATCTTAATTCATTTAGTAAGAAAACTTCCCAGAATGTGAATTCTCCCCTCAAACTATTGACTTGAAAATATCTCTCAAAACATATCCTTGGGTCAAACATCCACTAAGGGATGGCATATTCCAGGAGGCTTTTCCTCATAGAAGAACAGCGCCAGGACATCTGAAAACATAAAGAATTTGACTACGGTTATTGCCAAGAAGTTTGAACGTGCTTGAGCTTTGCATCAGTATTTAACTGGCAGATAACCCNTCCTTGGGTCAAACATCCACTAAGGGATGGCATATTCCAGGAGGCTTTTCCTCATAGAAGAACAGCGCCAGGACATCTGAAAACATAAAGAATTTGACTACGGTTATTGCCAAGAAGTTTGAACGTGCTTGAGCTTTGCATCAGTATTTAACTGGCAGATAACCCGCACAAATTTATTGGATAGTTGCTAACTTTTAAAATTTATGAAAACAAAATTATTATTTTTAAAAAATGTTCAAGTACTTGAACAAAATATTGCATTAATATTACTAAAAAAATAAAAGAAATATGAACAGATTAAATTCCTTTATAATATGAAATAAGGTAAGTGAAAATCTAAAACTTAACAATATATATATATATATATGAACATAGATTATAGAAATATGTGCTCTCTCACGTTTCTATTTCCCTGCTTCATCTTCGTCGACGTTGGTGCTTGCGTCGTCGCGCTGTTGCTGTGCTTTATGGAGGAAGGCTCGCGTCTTCGCATTTCTTTCCAGACGACGAGGCAGGCTCGAGTTTTCACATTATTTTCTAGATGACGTCCTCGTTTGTTCACGACACCTCCTTCACAGTCCTCGCGTCGTCTCAATATGGCGGCAAAGCTGCTGCTCTGCTCGCAAAGTCGCAAATGCGTTCTCGTCTGCCGCTCTCGCCCCTCTTTTGTGATATTTCCTCACAGAGTGACTGACACCGGCCAAGGTGATGGCCTCAGGGGTACTTTAGTATGCCGCAGCTCTAGCCGGTGATAACTCCGCTCCCACCCCTCTTTCGAATATGTTTTCGCAACGTTACCATGATAATTTTGCTCTTGGCATTGAAACCAAATTTCTCAAAAAAGCATCCCGTAAAAACGACAAACATGCAATCTTTCTCACAGAAGCCCAGATCTCCACCCTAGCTGCGCCTTGCCGATTATTCTTAGTAGGTAAGTTTCTTTATGGAAACCCTAAACTTGAGCTAATTCGAAAGGATTTTGAGCAAATGAAACTGAAAGGGGGTTGGAAGATTTGTAAATTGGATGGTCGACACATTCTCATTCAATTATCAAATGATGAAGACTATGCCCATTTGTTTGCGAGAAGATTTTTTCGAATAGACAACCAGATGATAAAGGTTTTAAAATGGACGATGGATTTTGATCCTCGTACTAAACCTCCTACCATTCCTGTTTGGTTGCGTTTCCCTGGTTTGAAGGTCCACCTTTACGATCAAGAGCTCCTCTTCGCTTTAGCGATGATATACGGTAAACCTCTCAAAACTGATACGCCTACAGTGAACCTGACTCGGCCTTCTAAAATCAGAATTTTGATAGAACGGGATATTACTTTACCTTTTCCAGGAGATATGGATTGATACACAGCATCAGAGATTTTGGCAGCAAGCAGAACTTGAACAAACACCTCTTTATTGCATCCACTGCCGTATGTTTGAACACTCTCTTTCTCAATGTTATCAGTTGCATCCGAATCTAAAACCTCCAAGTAAAAATGTTAATGGATCTGCCCCACTTCATACCTGTCCCTCTTCCGCTCCCGAGTGCATTCCACAGACTATTGAAACACTGGTTGACACGATGCCACCTCTCCCTCACACTACCGGAAACAATACTGTTTCTGTTCTTCCGACTGATGTATTGGCAGATGGTTTACTTGGGCATCCTATAGTCTCTATCACTGTTGAAAACAATACTGCAGGATCCTTACCTCCAAAGGATATTCTTCGGTTCGATAATCAGGATAGTATCGCAGCTCCACATCCTTAGGAAACATCAGGTGCTGAGGAGACATGTTTACCATCTCTTCAGAATGAGAATGTTGTTACTGTTAGTCAGGAGCTGGGGGCTCATCCTCTTTTACATGTCCGACAATCTGTTGACCACATTGATAAGATGAGTCAGTTTTCGGATGAGGAATGATAGATATACACATCTAGGAAGAAAAAAAAAGAATGGAGACACATCCCAACTTGGGAACTTAATGGATGATACTTTAGTAATTTTGGGTAATGACACGACATTCAACAATTTGTTAGCCGACTTCGCTCTTAGAACCAGGGCAGATGCAGGACCAAGCTAGCTCGTCTCAAGCAACTTATTTTCTGCGAGTTTTGAATTTTAAAGTTTTATCTATGTCTTATTATTTTTAGGATGCTAGTGTCTGTGTATCCTTATTTTTAGGATGCTAGTGTCTGTGTATCGTATGGGTAGGACACCTTTATTGGGTTATCTCATACAACCTTTATGTACCTTTTCAATTTCAATAAAATTAGTTCTTGGGCATTAATATATATATATATATATTAAAAAACCAAAAGGCTAATGTATTAAAGTGAAAATATACAGATATGTTGTATGAGTGAGCCTAAAAATAGATACCTAACTCACACGGTATAACACACAAAAAAGTTTAAAAGAGGCATATAAAAAAAAAAAAGGCCAAAACCATGAGGGCACTGAAAAAGTGTAGTTCGCAGAAGGGATTCAACTAACAGATTGGAAAGGTACGTACTATTACCCGAAGTAACTAATGTATCATCCATAAAACTCCTGAGCTCAAGTAGATCTCCATTCTTCTTCTTTTTCTCGGAAGTGTAAAGCCATCATTCCTCATCTGAAGAATCAGTATGATGAGATGGTAGAGCTGAAGGAGAATGATTACCAACCGTAGTACCCACAATAGGTTTTAGTTATATGAGGTATGAGTTGCCTCTACACCGGATATTTCCTGAAGAAGGGGAGCATCGAGACTCTCCTGATTATCAGTCTAAACACTATCCTTTATAGGTAATATTCCATCAGTATTATTTTTTATGGGGTTTGAAGGTGCCAACATCACATTATTCGCAGTAATAATAACAACAGTGTCATTCGGGGGTCCACAGGGGAAATAAACACTTCCTGTAGCATCCTCTCCAGGTGGAACTAAAATATCCAAAGCAGTGGGGTCAGACCCATCCTTATTTGCTTGAATTTTAGATTTCAAATTAGGATGAAGCTGTGACATTTATCAATGATAGACTCAAACATCTTACAATGGGTCCAATATGGGGTCTGTGTTCTATGAAGATTTGTTGCCAATAACCATAATGGGTTGTTCCCAACCAGATTTCAATAACATCAGGTAAAGTAATATCCCTTTCCACAAGTATTTTGGCCAAAAAAGGTTTGGTTAGGTTGAAAGTAGGCAGGTCTAGCTTTAAAGGATCCCCAAGAATGACTCCAATAGAGTAGAGAACTTGGTGAAAAAATGCAGCTTGAGACCAGGTAGACTAAACCATACCGATACAGTGAGAGTTTCATGATTTGAGTTGAAATCAGGAGATCACTTAAGTAACTTCATTGATTTGCCTGCTATATTAAGATATTTCTTGGAGAAAATTTGGGTGTAGTCTTCAGCCACTATTAGTTGAATCAACACATGTTTCCTATCCATGAGTCCAACTTTTCACTTGCCTACTAGTTTAAGATCATCAACACTCTTTTTGATAACATCCATAGGTGAGCGCCCCCATTGAAATTTTCCAATAAGAACAAACTTGAATCTTTCATTCATGGTCGAAATTTCTGAGTCAGAGAAAAATATTGCTGCTTTTTCACATTTTCTAATTTTCTTCTTAATAAAAGGGCAATCCTCTGTACAATCGCGACAATCCTTATAACTTGAGGGGAAGAACACCGCGGACTCTACCTGACGGTTACCCACCATGTGGGCAGAGAAGGCCATTGCCGGTTCAACCAAAGAAGAAGGAAGTGTCATCGGAGCAAGGAGAAGTGCCGGCATTCACCTGCAGTAAGTTCCTAACAAGCAGACTAAACGAAGCTGTTACTGTCGGACCGGAGTGAAGCATGGGTGCAGATGCAAACAGAAGAAATGAAGCGTCGAAACAGCAGGAACGAAATTGTCAGGCGTAGAAGCAGGAAAGGCACAACGTTGAAAGGAAGGATGCAGACGCAACAGACGCACGCTGACGCAGACNTCAACAATGCTTCTCCCTTTTACAAAAGCAGTCTGGTTTGCACTTATAAGCTGAGAAAGATGAGGTTGTAATTCATTAGCAATCACCTTACTGATAACTTTGGATGGTACATTAGTAAGACTAATTGGTCTGAAATTTTCCCATTTATGTTTAGCTTTATCCTTAGGAATCAAAGTAATGGTAGAGCTAGTAAAATACTTAGGCAGATCATTCCCCCAAAAGAAGCTCTGGACATCCACTATGACATCCTTCTTAATTATATGCCAAGCCTTCTTATAAAAATCAGCTGTGAAACCTTCAGGACCAGCCACTTTGGAGCTATCAATTGAAGCTAATGCATCACAAATTTCCTTCTGTTCAGGCACAACTGCTAGGTCCAGATGTTTAGTGTATTCCACATCCTTACCAAAGAGGTCTTTCTAAATAGGGGATCTGTCGAGTTGAGGTTGGTGAAGATCTCCTTAAAATAATTGACAGATATATATATATATATATATATATATAAAAGATGTCGGCTAAGCTCGAGAGCTCCGCTAGGGTTTCCAATGGCGTCGCTGCCCTCCTTTGCGCGTCTTCGTCGGCGTCGATGCCCTCCATTGAGCTTCTCTAGGGTTTCCGTCTGCGTCTTCGTCGGCGTCGACGTCGCTGCCCCCATTGCGCGCGTCGTCGTCCCTCGATATCACTACACCTGCTCGAGCTTCGTCGTCTCCGTCTATTTCGGCGCTGCTCGATATTGTTTCGTCGTCTCCGTTTGTTTCGGCGCTGCTCGATATCGCGTCGTCTGCGCCCGTTGTTATCTGTTTCGGTGCTTCTGCATCTGTTTCGACTCCGTCGTTGCTGCTTCTGCATCCGCCTGACATGTCCTGTTCTCTGACCTCTGATGGCATTTATTCTATGGTGGAGCAGGATAAAGTCTCCTTTGCCCACGTAGTGGCTAACCCCCAAGTGGAGTCCGCAGTGGGATTCCCCTCAAGTTATAAGGAATCTCGCGAGGGTACTGATGATTGTCCTTTTATTAAGAAGGGGAGCAGGAAAGGTGGAAAAGAAGCAATCTTTTTCTCAGAATCAGAAATTTCTACTATGATGGAAAAATTCAAGTTTACTCTTATTGAAAAATTTCAGTGGGGACACCCTCCTATGGATATTATCAGAAAGAATGTTGATGATCTTAAGCTAGCAGACAAGTGGAAAGTGAGACTCATGGATGAGAGACATGTGTTGATCCAACTAACAGTGGCTGAAGACTACACCAAGATTTTCTCTAAGAAATATCTTAATATCGAAGGCAAATCAATGAAGTTACTCAAGTGGTCTCATAATTTCGACCCAAATCATGAAACTCCTACTATACCGGTATGGTTTAGTTTACCTGGTCTCAAGCTGCATTTTTTTCACCATCAGGTTCTATACTCTATTGGGGCTATTCTTGGGGATCCTCTAAAACTAGATCTACCTACTTTCAACCTAACCAGACCCTCGGTGGCCAGAATACTTGTGGAAAGAGATATTACTTTACCTGATGTTACTGAAGTCTGGTTGGACACAACCCATAATGGTTATTGGCAACAAATCGTCATCGAACACAAACCTCCATATTGTATCCACTGTAAGATGTTTGGTCATATCTCTGCTAAATGTCACAAACGTAATCCTAATTTGAAATCTAAGGTTCAAGTGAACAAGGATGGGTCTAACCCTACTGCTGTGGATATTTTAGTTCCACCTGAGGATGATACTATCAGACATGAGGTGTCTGTTGCCCCTGAGGATCTCTCCCATGAAATTGTTGTTACTGCTACTGCGAGTGATTAGATGTTGACATNATAAGGATGGGTCTAACCCTACTGCTGTGGACATTTTAGTTTCACCTGAGGATGATACTATCAGACATGAGGCGTCTGTTGCCCCTGAGGATCTCCCCCATGAAACTGTTGTTACTAATATTGCGAGTGATGAGATGTTGGCACCAACAAAATCCATACAAAACAATATTGATGGACTCTTACCTATAAATGATGGAGTTCAGACTCATAATCAGGAGAGCCTCACAGCTCCAATTCTTCAAGAAGTATCCGGTGTAGCGGGAACTCACACTTCACATATTCCAGAACCTACTGTGGGTACTACTGTTGGTAATTCTTCAGCTCTACACCATCAGGCTGATTCTCTGGAGGAGGAATGACAGGTTTACACTTCCAGGAGGAAGAAGAAGAATGGAGATCTACTAGATNCTTCACATATTCCAGAACCTACTGTGGGTACTACTGTTGGTAATTCTTCAGCTCTACCCCATCAGGCTGATTTTCCAAAGGAGGAATGACATGTTTATACTTCCAGGAGGAAGAAGAAGAATGGAGATCTACTAGAGCTGAGAAGTCTTATGGATGATACTCTGGTTATTACGGGTAATGGTCAGCACCTTACCAATCTACTAGCTGGATCCCTACCGAGAACTAGAGCCAGAGGCAAGTCTAGATTGGGATGACCCACACTTTTTCAGCGACTGGGTGGTTTTTTTATTTTTTTATTTTATTTCTATATGTACCCATCTTTTACTTTTTTTTTATGTGTTGTACCGTATGGGTTGGGTGCTTAGGCCCACCCATACAAACATATCTGTATTTTTATCTTTAATATATTAGCCCTTG
>JXCR01046937.1:232841-251719 GCA_002079205.1 Phalaenopsis hybrid cultivar | reverse complement strand
ATTAAGGAAAAAAGATTAGATCGGCTCCAATTACAACACGTCATGTGTACGATCTGAATCCACCGATTACAAAAAATTAAATAGTTTAATGTATTACAGGGCCGGACCGTACACGTGACGTATTGTGATTGAAATCATAATGAAGATTGTAACAGAATCAACAAAATTGAATTAATTGAAATTTGTATACTAACCCACCCTCTCAAAAGTTAGTCAGGCTTCTTTACCAGCGAAGGAGCCAATCGGCGGCGAGATTCTTATTTTACTAGCAATTTTAGAAATCCGGCCAACAGCAAAATGAACGGTTGGTAAATTTTACATTTTTAAAGTCTTATTTAATGAGCTGAGAGTTAGGATTCCAGCTCCTAAAAATAACAGGCTTTCCACTAACCAACTAAAGTCCACCATTGAAGACCGTTTCTAAATCCTCGGCACAGTTGAATTCAAAGAGAAAGAAACCATTCACAACAGAGATCAAGCCTACATTACCTCACAAACCGAAGGCAATAAACGATTTCCAGAACTATTCCACAAAAAATTCGAATATTTAAATAATCACCGACACCCAACTAAATTCTAACCGTATTACATGCGGACATTACCGAATTCTGTTTAGCTTATCCGTGATTCCAATCAAACTCTCCAGTTTCCTTCCCTTTATCAGTTTCACAGATCTCTCAGCGGCTGTTTGATGGGCTGGCTGTCTATGAGTAGGTATTAATTGCTTTATTTGCTTTTATTTTGATTAAGATTTAAGAAATCTGTAAAAAGGTCAGATTTTCAGTCTTACACAATCATATTATTTCAATTTTATTCTAAATATGGCAATATTGTTTAATCCAACTGTCTATACACCGATCTAGAACTGTACACAGCTTTTAACAAATAATGGGAATCTCAAAAATACTAATTTTTCCCCCACAAAATAGTTAAAAAAAAGAAAAAATTAATCACTCTAAAGTAGTAGATTTATCAACTCCAGTAAGGGGATAGCTTATAAGTGCGGGGCGTTTTTGAAAATGTCGCGGTACCGTTTGGAATGCTGTTTTTGTCCGCTTATACGAAAATGCAGTTCCATTTTTACACTAAACACAGACCGCGAGTCGAACCTCATGGTTGACCTGCAGGCCGCGTTTCAGGATAAGCTGTTTATCTTGAAACGCATAAGTTGCCCCAAACGCATCCTAAATCTGATTGTTGGTGTGACAGAGATGAACTCACGAGTGATGCAAAGGTAGGAAGAAATGCTTAACCCAGTCGGATTTACTAAATCTGAATTTATATCTTAAAAATAACGAAATGCGGGAAGATGAGAAGGAACAAAAAAAATTAGATTTACCGGAAGGTTGGATTTAATTTTTATTTTTTAATGGCTAAATCTTCTTTAAATCATGTTACCAAATCCGGCCTAAATGAAATTTAGGCTAAATATTATGTGCTACCAACTATATACTTATCTTGTCTGCACGTAATATTTGATCATTCGATCTCTCTATTGAACACAAAACAAAATCAAAGAAGAGGAAGAAGAAATGAGAAACATTGAAACAGAATAAATGGATTATATGCATATAACTGCGAAAAATGTGAGAATTACATAATGTAAATTATAATAAACACATGAATTAGCCATTGACCATGCAGACAAACAGATGATAAAAATGGTGCATAAAGCTTATATATTTATAATGGAAATAGGAAAAAAAAGAAGAAAAAAACATTAGCTTCATTCGATCTTCTTTTCTCTCAATCACTCTTTCTTTTTCTGTCTCTATCTTGTGATTCTCCCCTTTCGTTCAGAAAACCAGTAACGTATTACAATAAAAATCATAAAAAAATAAAATAAAGCATAAATAGACAGCACAAAGTTCAAATCACAGTACGCCCAAATTCGTTAATTGAGAATCCATTCATATTTTCTCCAATTTTCTGTAGTCCAATCTATGACAAGGAGCACGATTGCCTAACCTGAGAGGTTATTGAAAGCATCGCACCTCCGGCGAACCTCACCGTTCCTTCCGGTCTTGACACCATAGATACTGAGCTTTTGCATCGAGTGAGCAAAGTCCTCGAAGAATATGTTCTGGTTTTCAGCATAAAGCTTCACCAATGGCGCCGTCCGCGGATCCGATGCTAACTTTTGATCCGTGGCGAGAAGCCCTAATCCCCTCAGCAGATTTTGGTAATACAAGTTATCGAACTTACCCGGCGTCATGATGTCGTTGAATGTCGCGATGGTGGAATCCTTGAGGTAATTCGCACATGCCTTCTGCAAAGCCTGGGCGAATCGAGGATTCATGGTCGGATCATAAGCGAATGGACCGCCATTATTGAAGTTGAAGATCCGGTTGGCGTATTCAGTGCAATGTGAGAATCCCACGGTGTGAGCGCCGGAGAGAGCGACGAAATCTCGGATGGTGAAACCCTTGGATGCGAATAGATGGATGATTTTATCAATAGATGTGTTAGGGCGAGCGAGATTGGACTCAACGTAAGCGGCGGTGGAGGTGAAGGAGTCCTTGCGGCCAAGGCGGATGGGGTAAAAGGGGCCGCCGAGCATGGAGACGAGATCTCGAGTGGCGATCGCGAGGATATCGGCGCAGGAGACGATGCCGGGGCATTGGAGCTCGAGGGAAGCCTTGGCACGGACGATGGCGTCGAATGCGTCACCGGGAAGGGAATGGTTGATGTCGGCGTCGCGCTCGGCGACGTTGAAGTTATTGGAGGAGATGAGGACGGAGGCGTCGCAGCCGGAGACGAAGCAGTCGTGGAAGAAGAGGCGGAGGACGCCAGCGCCGGTAGTGGGGCTGTTGATCTGTTTGGTGGTGATGATGTCGGAGATAATCTGGTGGACGCGGGGGCAGGAGGTGTTGTAGTAGTCAACGGAGAGCTTGGCCGAGACGGAGAAGGAGGTGGAGAGGAGTAGAAGAAGCAGGAAGGGCAACATTGCTGCTGCGGTGGTGGGGATGGTGGCGACGGCGGAGATGGTGGCGAGGGAGATTTCGTCGGCAACGGCGACGGTGATCCGGCGAGGAGGGGAGAGGTTGGTTTTTGTGGGTGAGGAAAGGAAGAGCGAGCGAGAGGCTGGGAGATGATTCAGGGATTTATTTTCTTATTTTCTTTTATTATTATTATTATTATTATTATTATTATTATTATTATTATTATTATTATATGGTTGATTTTAATGTTTTGGTATTATTGTTTATTTTTGGGAAGGGTGTTCTTAGGGGAAAAAACACAACACTGTGATGACGATGGAGGTTATATGGGTGTTATATCGGTATTATATTCGCGTTATATCACTTAACCTCCACGTAACCTCTATAAATCCTACATGTAACTTACAAATAAGTTTTGCGTTTCTGTTTTCGCATATCTGTAGGTTGCATGAAAATTATATAGATGTTACAAGAGATATAACGTGAATATAATGCCAATATAACATCCATTATGTTCGCAGCGCTGCGTACGTACGTCTTACGTACGCAAATTTTTTACCTTCTTATGGGGGAGGATGAAAGCGAGTATAATGGGCGTTTAAAATTTTAAATAGTTCTTAATTATTAGAATGAGATTTTTTTTTCGTGAATTTATAGAAGTGCTAAATTGATTTCTAGATGTTTTAAATTGGGGCTACAATAATCCCTATAGAGGACTCACAATAACAATTGAAATTAATTTTACACTTTTATAAACTTTGAGAATAAAATTATCTCTCATAAATAGTCAAGAGATTATTTTGGCNAGCGAGCGAGAGGCTGGGAGATGATTCAGGGATTTATTTTCTTATTTTCTTTTATTATTATTATTATTATTATTATTATTATTATTATTATATGGTTGATTTTAATTTTTTGGTATTATTGTTTATTTTTGGGAATGGTGTTCTTAGGGGAAAAAACACAACACTGCGAAGATGATGGAGGTTATATCAGTATTATATTCACGTTATATTACTTATAACCTCCACGTAACCTCTATATAACCTACATGTAACTTACATGAACTTACAAATAAGTTCTGCGCTTCTGTTTTCACATATTTGTAGGTTACATGAAAATTATATAGATATTACAAGAGATATAACGTGAATATAATGCCGATATAACACCCATATAACCTTCATTATGTTCGCAGTGCTGCGTACGTCTTACGTACGCAAATTTTTTCCGTTCTTATGGGGGAGGATGAAAGCGAGCATAATGGGCGTTTAAAATTTTAAATAGTTCTTAATTATTAGAATGAGATTTTTTTTCCTGAATTTATAGAAGTGCTAAATTGATTTCTAGATGTTTTAAATTGGGGCTACAATAATCCCTATAGAAGACTGACAATAACAATTGAAATTAATTTTACACTTTTATAAACTTTGAGAATAAAATTGTCTCGCATAAATAGTCAAGAGATTATTTTGGCAATTTGCTTTTCATATATCTAACAAGAAAAATTTTATAATTACAATTATAATATAGTAGTTTGAATTTAATATATATCTAGTATTTATTGTTTTTTTTAATATTTGTTTTAAATTTGAATACAAAATGTGAGAAGGTCTTTAATTATATAATAAGTTGCATANATATATATATATATATATATATATATATATATATATATATATATATATATATATATATATATATATATATATATATATATATATATATATATATGAAGGAGCATCTGGTAGTAATCTATTAAACCATAAACTTAGTACAAAAGTCCCACAAAGGATAGCAAAAGAAAGGTATTTATGTATAGAAAGGGGTGTGCGTGTGTGTGTGTGTGTGTGTGTGTGTGTGTGTGTGTGTGTGTGTAACCTCACAAGGTGGAGAAGGTGGAGAAGTGGGGAGGTTTAACTTATCCCCATGAAGTAAAAAAGCTAGAGCAGGAGGTGGGGTAGTAGCTACAATGACTTGTTCTGAGCTTCTGCCAGTGGTAGCCAAATGATGAGCAAGTCCATTGCCTTTTCTGTTAATACGTTGAAATACCACTCTATATCTTCCCAATGCAGTCCTCATTTTACTGATCCAGCTTCCTATGTACCAAGGAGGGTCCACTTCATTCTGCAAAATCTTAATGCAAATACTGGAGTCAGCCTCCACAATTAAAAACCCAAATTTACATTGAATTGCAATCATAATAGCCCAAAAAATTGCAATCAATTCAACTTCTAAACCATCTAATGCCCAGGTTGGTGAGGAAAAGTGAAGAACCTACTGCCCTAGAAAGTTTCTGAAAAATCCCCCAAACCCAGCAGTTCCCTTTAAAAAACTACCATCAATGTTGACCTTCATCCAACCCATAGGAGGGGGAGACCACACAATCAAAGAGAGCTTGTAACTAGAGTGGTTTTGACTTTGAAGTGCCCAGTTCCTCAAGAGATTAGGGAAATTATGATGTTTAATTATTTTCTGTAAGTAAGATGTACAGTGAGCAGTAACAATTTTAGATAGAGGTAAGGAGTCCTCATATTTAGCTTGATTCCTACACATCCATATGAATCAAGCAACTACACATGGGATAACTAGTAACTTAATTTGCTGCCACTCTTTCTAACAGCTAGAGAAAGTGTTCTAATAGAGATTGAGTGTATCAATTCTTAGCTTTGTCAAAAAATCATTCCAGACTTGTTGAGAGAAGTTGCATTTAAAGAAAATGTGATCTAGAGTCTCCTCCTCCTTTTGACATAGATAACAACAAGAAGGGTCTCTAAGCCCTTTCATTTTCAGGATATCATCAGTAGGGAGTAAAGACTGCCAAAGTCTCTAGCTGAAAAATGACATAGAGGTAGTGAGATATTTCCCCCATATTTCAGTTCCNTCAATAAAATTAGCCATTGGGCTTTAATATATATATATATATATATATATATATATCTATCTATCTGTGTCTGTGTGTGTGTGTAAAAATAAAAAAAAAGGCCAAAACCACAAGGGCACTAAAAAAGTGTAGTCCGCAGAAGGGATCCAACTAACAGATTGATAAAGTGTGTACCATTACCCGAAGTAACCAAGGTATCATCAATAAGACTCCTGAGCTCAAGTAGATCTCCATTCTTCTTCTTTCTCCCGGAAGTGTAAACTCGTCATTCCTCATCTGAAGAATTAGTCTTATGAGATGGTAGAGCTGAAGCAGAATGATTACTAACTGTAGTACCCACAATAGGTTTTAGTTATGTGACGTATGAGTTGTCTCTACACCAGATATTTCCTGAAGAAGGGGAGCAGCGAGGTTCTTCTGATTATCAGTCTAAACACTATCTTTTGTAGGTAATATTCCATCAGTATTATTTTTATGGGATTTGAAGGTGCCAACATCACATTATTCGCAGTAACAGTAACAACAGTGTCATTGGGGGGTCCACAGGGGCAACAAACACTTCCTGTCTGGTAGCATCATCTCCAGGTGGAACTAAAATATCCAAAGCAGTGGGGTCAGACCCATTCTTATTTACTTGAACCTTAGATTTCAAATTAGGATGAAGCTGTGACATTTATCAAGGATAGACTCAAACATCTTACAATGGGTCCAATATGGGGTCTGTGTTCTAAAATGATTTGTTGCCAATAACCATTATGGGCTATGCCCAACCAGACTTCAACAATATCAGGTAAAATAATATCTCTTTCCACAGGTTTTCTGGCCACAAAAGGTCTGGTTTGGTTGAAAGTAGACAGATATAGCTTCAAAGGATCCGAAGAATGACCCCAATAGAGTAGAGAACTTGATGGTGAAAAAAATGCAGCTTGAGACCAGGTAGACTAAACCATACAGACACAGTTGGAGTTTCTTGATTTGAGTTAAAATCAGGAGATCACTTAAGTAACTTCATTGATTTGCCTGCGATATTAAAATATTTCTTGGAGAAAATTCGGGTGTAGTTTTCAGTCGCTGTCAGTTGAATCAACACATGTCTTCCATCCATGAGTCAAACTTTCCCCTTGCCTACTTGTTTATGATCATCAACACTTTTTTTTATAACATCCATAAGTGGGTGCCCCCATTGAAATTTTCCAATAAGAACAAACTTGAATTTTTCCTTCATGGTCAAAATTTCCGAGTCAGAGAAAAAGATTGCTGCTTTTCTACATTTTCTATTTTTATTCTTAACAAAAGGGCAATCATATGTACAATCGCGACAATCCTTATAATTTGAGGGGAAGAACACCGCAGACTCCACCTGACGGTCACCCACCACGTGGGCAAAGAAGGTCATTGCCGGTTCAACCAAAGAAGAAGGAAGTGCCATCGGAGCAAGGAGAAGTGTCGACATTCACCTGTAGTAAGTTCCTAACAAGCAGTCGAAATGAAGATGTTACTGTCGGGCCGGAGTGAAGCATGGGCGCAGATGCAAACAGAAGAAATGAAACGTCGAAACAGAAGGAAAGAAACTGTCAGGCGTAGAAGCAGGGAAAGGCACAACGTCGAAAGGAAGGGTGCAGACACAACAAATGCACGCTGACGCAGACACAAGCTAGAATCTGCGTCCAACGATGCCGACGCAGACGCAGACGCAGACCAGAGCATGAGTCGACGAAACGAGTTGCGAGCCCCTCTCCTTCTATCGGTAGAATCAAATGCGACGAAAATNGTAAGAAGCATGAATCGTGTTTCTTTTTTTTAGAAGCTCGTCTATCTAAATTAGAAATAAGAAAAAAAAAATGGTGTTTTTCAAAAAATGACCGTTTATCAAATTAAATGAAGTTATGTAAAGAATAACTCAGTTGACCATTTTAANGTAAGAAGCATGAATCGTGTTTCTTTTTTTTAGAAGCTCGTCTATCTAAATTAGAAATAAGAAAAAAAAAATTGGTATTTTTTAAAAAATGACCCTTTATCATATTAAATGAAGTCATGTAAAGAAGAACTCAGTTGACCATTTTAATTTAGGGCGGTTTGACATCACTTCTATTTTTTTTTTTTTGTTCTTAGTTTTTATTTTGTTTTTAAAAAAATATTTAATTGGTGTAATTTATATATATAAATCTTTTTTTTTTTTTTTGAAAATACGGTGAGACCTGCAATGCTCTATGGCACAGAGTGTTTGGCCTTTAAAAGAGAAACACAAAAGAAAGATGAGTGTTGTTAAGAAGAAAAGGCTTGGGTGGATGAGTGGGTTGACACTTTGAGACAAAATGCGAAATGAATATATCCATGACAGGGTTCGTGTAGCTCCAATGGCGAACAAGATTAGAGAGAATCGTTTAAGATGATTTGGTCGTATTAAACGTCGACCATCTGATGATCCAATTAAAAGAGTAGATGTCTTAGATTAAACTTATGTTAAGAAAAGAAAAGGTAGACCTAAAAAGACTTGGACATATTGTATAAAAAAATGATCTGAATTTATTAGAATTAAATGTAAATATGACACTCAATAGAATGCAATGAAAAAAAATGTTTCAAGTATGACTCCACTTACNCCATCATTGAAATTGTTGGAACCCTTTTAAAGATTCAATAGATAAAGATCTCGTTTGGATATTGATTATCTTGCACGTTGGTTTAGAAAAAGTTGAATCAACCTTTTTGTGTATTGTTTGGATGATGCGGCTTTTAAATTGATCCTAAAATCTATTATTGACTTTATGTTAAAAATACAAAAGTGATATGCCAATGCCCAATTGTAATTGAGTACAAATTGTGCGATTTGTCATTTTATGCACAAAAAAAATCGAGTCTCTTTTACTTCATTCTTATCACCTATGTGCTGTGCACTANTCAGGCCAACTCTCCAAATAAAATTCTGATCCATCACATAATATCAAATTCGTTCAGAATAAACTTCATACAGTGGGATTGAAATCTGTTAGCAAATTGGATTTGATTGAATTTCAGCTTAAAACTTGATGAAAAAAGAAAGTTGGACAAGTAAAATTCTAACTCACTTCCTCGGCTTCATGTGCATATCTTTTTGTCATATCAGTAAACTGTGCCAAAACCTGCAAAAATACNTTCTATATATAAATGTATAATCATATTGTCTATAAAAAAGAATGAATGAAACTTCTTTTCAAAAANCTCTTAGGTTCTATATATAAATGTATAATCATATTGTCTATAAAAAAGAATGAATGAAACTTCTTTTCAAAAGTTGTAGTCCTTTTGCAAATCGCTGTAAACAAAGCTTCTCTTCATTGGGTTTTACCAAGAACATTATAAGCACGAGTCTAGCAGATTTCTCCTTGAACTTTTTACTTTCAAATAACCCTTCTCCATACTTAGATTGCAATTTGATTATTTCCTTCACCATTTTGCATTAGTTTTAATTTTCATTCTGATTGGGATCATTCTTTCTTAAATTGGAAAAAAACTATCATAGATTTATCAAAAATCTACTAGTTATTTTAACTTTTGATGATCTTTGGAAAGTCCGATTGCTTGAAGCTAAATGAATTGATTTTAGAGTTGTGTTCCATGAAGTTGTTGGAACACTTTTAAAGATTCAATAGATAAAGATTTCGTTTGGATATTTTTTATCTTGCACGTTGGTTTAGAAAAAGTTGAATCAACCTTTTTGTTTATTGTTTGGAGGATGTGGCTTTTAAATTGACTTTATGTTAAAATACAAAAGTGAAGTGCCAGTGCTCAATTGTAATTGAGTACAAGCTGGGCGATTCACCATTTTATGCACAAAAAAATCCAAATGTTTCTTTTACTTCATTCTTATTTTCTATGTGCTGTGCACTAATTAGAAGAAGTTGATTAACAAAAACAACCAAGTAGTGCATAGGCAAATTTGCTTTTCCCTCGCCTCTTCAACTGCTTCTCACCGGAAGGCCATCATTGAAATTGTTGGAACCCTTTTAAAGATTCAATAGATAAAGATCTCGTTTGGATATTGATTATCTTGCACGTTGGTTTAGAAAAAAGTTGAATCAACCTTTTTGTGTATTGTTTGGATGATGCGGCTTTTAAATTGCCNAACCCTTTTAAAGATTCAATAGATAAAGATCTCGTTTGGATATTGATTATCTTGCACGTTGGTTTAGAAAAAGTTGAATCAACCTTTTTGTGTATTGTTTGGATGATGCGGCTTTTAAATTGATCCTAAAATCTATTATTGACTTTATGTTAAAAATACAAAAGTGATATGCCAATGCCCAATTGTAATTGAGTACAAATTGTGCGATTTGTCATTTTATGCACAAAAATATCAAGAGTCTCTTTTACTTCATTCTTATCACCTATGTGCTGTGCACTTATCAGGAGAAGTTGATTAACAAAAACAACTAAGTGGTGGACAGGCAAATTTGCTTTTCGCTTGCCTCTTCAACTGCTTCTTGCCGGAAGGCCATCATTGATAGCCATCAGCCAATAGATCCTTGTTATCCTATTATGATGCTAATTTTATCGATTGCAATTTGAGATGTGCCTTGAGCTTGCTGCTCTTTTTGTTGTATGCCGCAACTTCTCTAAGNTATTATGATGCTAATTTTATCGATTGCAATTTGAGATGTGCCTTGAGCTTGCTGCTCTTTTTGTTGTATGCCTCAAGTTCTCAAAAAAATGATTATATTTCACGGTAAATTGCACTACAATTCTTTTTGTTTTGGTCCTATAATTATTAACTTCTATTAGTTTTTAATAGTTTGTCGGTAAAAGAATATTTGTTGTTAGAAACAATAGCTTAGCCATAGATCTAGCAAATATAAATCAACAAATTTTAACCACAAATTTCCAACAATAAAATTTCACCTAAATTTTCAAACTGTAGCAATCATTTTGTAATGGTTGAATATCTAAAGGAGGCATGTATGGTTAACAGAAAAGAAGACTTGAAGAAAATAAAAAACAGAAAAGTAGGATTTAAAAAGCAAAAGAAAAAAAGAGAGAGATTTAATGTTTAAGAATGTAGAATTCAAAGAATTCCCTGNGGTTAACAGAAAAGAAGACTTGAAGAAAATAAAAAACAGAAAAGTAAGATTTAAAAAGCAAAAGAAAAAAAAAGAGAGAGAGTTAATGTTTAAGAATGTAGAATTCAAAGAATTCCCTCGCTTTGATAATAATGTTGATTTCAAAGATAGACGTTAACCAAAAAAAAAAAAAGTTAGCTAAGCAAAAAAATTGAGATGATTTTATCTATGTAGAAGAGATTCATTAGAAATCGTGAATGAGATTTCAATNTTACTTCATTCTTATTTTCTATGTGCTGTGCACTAATTAGAAGAAGTTGATTAACAAAAACAACCAAGTAGTACATAGGCAAATTTGCTTTTCCCTCGCCTCTTCAACTGCTTCTCACCGCAAGGCCATCATTGAAATTGTTGGAACCCTTTTAAAGATTCAATAGATAAAGATCTCGTTTGGGTATTGATTATCTTGCACGTTGGTTTTGAAAAAGTTGAATCAACCTTTTTGTGTATTGTTTGGATGATGCGGCTTTTAAATTGCTCCTAAAATCTATTATTGACTTTATGTTAAAAATACAAAAGTGATATGCCAATGCCCAATTGTAATTGAGTACAAATTGTACGATTTGTCATTTTATGCACAAAAAAATCAAGAGTCTCTTTTACTTCATTCTTATCACTTATGTGCTGTGCACTTATCAGGAGAAGTTGATTAACAAAAACAACTAAGTGGTGGACAGGCAAATTTGCTTTTCGCTTGCCTCTTCAACTGCTTCTTGCCGGAAGGCCATCATTGATAGCCATCAGCGAATAGATCCTTGTTATCCTATTATGATGCTAATTTTATTGATTGCAATTCGAGATGTGCCTTGAGCTTGCTGCTCTTTTTGTAGTATGCCGCAACTTCTCTAAGGAATGATTATATTTCACGGTAAATTGAACTACAATTCTTTTTGTTTTGGTCCTATAATTATTAACTTCTATTAGTCTTTAATAGTTTGTCGGTAAAAGAATATTTGTTGTTAGAAACAATAGCTTAGCCATAGATCTAACAAATATAAATCAACAAATTTTAACCACAAATTTCCAACAATAAAATTTTACCTAAATTTTCGAACTATAGCAATCATTTTGTAATGGTCGAATATCTAAAGGAGGCATGTATGGTTAACAGAAAAGAAGACTTGAAGAAAATAAAAAACAGAAAAGTAAGATTTAAAAAGCAAAAGAAAAAAAAGAGCGATNGCTAAGCAAAAAAATTGAGATGATTTTATCTATGTAGAAGAGATTCATTAGAAATCGTGAATGAGATTTCAAGCTGAAGTCTTACCTGGTTTAAAAATTTAATTGTTCTCTTAGATTATTTTATTTTTGATTTTAAAAACACTTTTTGTTTGTGTTTTTTAGTTTTTGGAAAATAAATCAAACTGTTTTTAAAATGCCNATTTAATGTTTAAGAATGTAGAATTCAAAGAATTCCCTCGCTTTGATAATAATGTTGATTTCAAAGATAGACTTTAACAAAAGAAAAAAAGAAGTTAGCTAAGCAAAAAAATTAAGATGATTTTATCTATGTAGAAGAGATTCATAGGAAGCGTGAATGAGATTTCAAGCTGAAGTCTTACCTGGTTTAAAAATTTAAGTGTTCTCTTAGATTATTTTATTTTTGTTTTTAAAAACACTTTTTGTTTGTGTTTTTTAGTTTTTGGAAAATAAATCAAACTGTTTTTAAAATGCCAAAACAATTTTTAAGATATTTTAGTTGTTTTTATTTTTCTTAAAGTGAAAATCATCTTTACCGCTAATCACCACCTTGCAACATGGCTTAATTCAATATTTTAATTAAAAAAAAAAAACTTATTTAGGATACCAAACATATTTTTTATTTTGTATTAAAAGAAAATGAAAATTAAACCAAATGAAAGAAAGTGATCTCAAACAAACCTTTNAACACTTTTTGTTTGTGTTTTTTAGTTTTTGGAAAATAAATCAAACTGTTTTTAAAATGCCAAAACAATTTTAAAGATATTATAGTTGTTTTTATTTTTCTTAAAGTGAAAATCATCTTTACGACTAATCACTACCTTCCAACATGGCTTAATTCAATATTTAATAATAAAAAAAAACACTTATTTAGGATACCAAACATATCTTTTATTTTGTATTAAAAGAAAATGAAAATAAATCCAAATGAAAGAAAGTGATCTCAAACAAAACTTCAATCATGTTCTGCTGTGGAACATTTTTAAGTAAGAACCACTTCAGAATATGTCATACATCTAGAAGATGATGATGCACAAATTAAGTGGTTGGGTGTAACAAAGATCAAAGTTTCTTAGCTGGTTTAAAGACTTTTTTTCAAGACTCCTTGTCAAGTTTTTTCATGCCCGAGATAGTGCAAGAGAGCAAGAAAAATAAAATAAGATTTTATGAATCTTTAAAAATTTATTTGCACAATATTTTTATGGGAATTTAATTCAAATGGGTGTCATTCATTAATATTATCCAATTTTATTTATTTATTCAATTTTTAGCTTGATTAGTTGTGATTGATTGTCTAATTCTTTTAGTTTTATGCTGTTCATATTATTACTATTTTTATTTCATAATAAAGTTATCTATACAACATCCTATAAGCTTGAGACATTCTTCTTTGTTGAAGCAATCTGGGGAGATCTAATATTGTGATGCCAATATTGAACACTTCTTAGAGTAATTTTATTAACTCTTTCCCAAAGCCTTCCCCAAATTATTTCCATTCTCTAACATTCTACATCTAACTAGTTTGCCATGAACTAATGATTATTTAACAAATCACTTGGATTCCTATACTCTTCAATGTCATCCATCATGCATGTTGCACACCTCTCCTGTGATTTGGTAGATATTTAGAAGCAAATTGGTAGTATTTCTAATAAGCAAGAAGCAGAGAATAACTAGAAAGCATTTGGTGGTCTCAAATCATATGTTTTGAATGCTTTTGTCATGGTTTGAGTATCCTATGCTTTTGTGACAATATTGTGGTTTTTTAATTGCTATACTTTTTTTTCACATTTAGACTCACCTTCTAACATAAATTTTCTTCATGCAGTTGCTTTACTTCGAGCAGGAAGTTAACGGCGGGCTCAGCCTTGCATTACAGGTTTGTCTTTATGTTATAATGTGTTAACCATTACAGTATTGTTTAAAACTCCTTATGTCTCTTTAATCACTCATTTATGTATATAGAGATTACCTGACTGATTGACTTATGGAGTATATCCAATTCATTTGGTATTTGAGGTCTACCAATTGAAATAAATATTTGAATCATAATTGATTTTAGAAGGGCTACACAATCCACTTAACTCTGATGGGTGTGTATTCATGAGAGTGAACTGCTATGAATTGGACAAATGAAACAGTGCTAATTATTACAAATATACCTATGCAATGATAATTCTTATATGCTAAAGTTTTTGTGGGCACACTTATCTTGCAGGAAGACAGTAGAAAAACTGGAAAGATGTCCTCCGCTGGCATGTTTTTTCTTTGTTTTCCAGTTTACCGGTTTGATCAGACTAAATCTGTGAGGACGTCATCTTCACAAAAAAATTTCACCATTCTATCTTGATCTACTTGTTGACTNGCTTGGCTAGTTGAGAGTTGGAAATCAAAAAAGCAAGCAACTTTAGTCTGGCTGGAGGCAAAATCCAAGGAAAAGGACCGTGGGTCCTAGAGCATTTCATAGCTGTTGGAGGAGAATATTTAAAGAGTGTTTCACGCTCTCCTTTAAGTGAATGAAAAGGCCTCATCCATTCCAAACTTGACGGATAATTTTTGAAAGAATACCCTAAAAATCCTTTGCTGAGTGTGCCTATAAGTTGTTCATATGCGGTTATGAATAAAAAATAAATTAAGCCACTGCCCAGCTTCACATTTGTAAGATATCTATCACCCGGTGTTATGCACACATAGATGAATGATTTATTATCACAATAAGAGTCTCAAATGACCTTTCTATTCAAACTTTAAATATTTAAGGGTAAACATTAGCCTAAAAAAATACAACAATTCCTAGTGTTGTGGTTTATGCTTAGATATTACTGTTATATTTTACATTTTACTACTCCCAGGCATGAGGTTGCCTCATAAGAATAAGTAATATATTGAACTTGATCTCCTATCGACTGTAGAACCCACATAATTTGCATAAGCTTAAAAAGTTAAGAGTCTCCTCCATTTAAATTTTATAAAAGTTTATACACTGCACTTAGATGTAATTCTTTAAAATGGAGCGTGAATTGACTCACAATACTTGAAGCATAAACAAAGTTGGGTCTAGCATAAGATAAGAGGATGTCTTATCATAAATCTTTGATAGAGAATAATAAAAGTGGGTGCCACCAAACACAATGAGTAAATATCTTGGAAGTTGATGCTAAGGTCATGAGATTAAATCCTTCTACATCAAACTTATGTTTCCGTATCCAAACCATCCCAGTAAAATATAAATAATTTTATATGAACATTTTATATATAGAAAATACTATTAATAACAATTACACTTAGAAGTATAACCGAGAGCCATTTAGATTTATTTTTAGTTATTTGTTTTCCTTTTTTTAAAAAGCACACAACGACACGTCATAAGAACAATTATTTTTAAAAAATAACACATAAAATGTCCACACACACACACANGAGATTAAATCCTTCTACATCAAATTTATGTTTCCGTATCCAAACCATCCCAGTAAAATATAAATAATTTTACATGAACATTTTATATATAAAAAATACTATTAATAACAATTACACTTAGAAGTATAACCGAGGGCCATTTAGATTTATTTTTAGTTATTTGTTTACCTTTTTTTAAAAAGCACAGAACGACACGTCATAAGAACAATTATTTAAAAAAAATAATACACATAAAATGTCTACACACACACATATATATATATATATATATATATATAATATCACGATCCAATGGAGATTTCCGTCGCATTTGATTCTACAGATAGAAGGAGAGGGGCTCGCAACTCGTTTCGTCGACTCTTGCTCTGGTCTGCGTCTGCGTCGGCATCGTCGGTCGCAGATTCTAGCTCGTGTCTGCGTCAGCGTGCGTCTGTTGCGTCTGCATCCTTCCTTTCGACGTTGTGCCTTTCCCTGCTTCTACGTCTGACAGTTTCGTTCCTTCTATTTCGACGCTTCATTTCTTCTGTTTGCATCTGCGCCCAAGCTTCACTCCGGCCCGCCAGTAACAACTTCGTTTCGTCTGCTTGTTAGGAACTTACTGCAGGTGAATGTCGGCACTTCTCCTTGCTCCGATGGCACTTCCTTCTTCTTTAGCTGAACCGGCAATGGTCTTCTTTGCCCACGTGGTGGGTAACCGTCAGGTGGAGTCCGCGGTGTTCTTCCCCTCAAGTTATAAGGATTGTCGCGATTGTACAGATAATTGTCCTTTTGTTAAGAAGAAAAGTAGAAAATGTGGAAAAGCAGCAATTTTTTCCTCTGACTCAGAGATTTCGACCATGAAGGAAAAATTCAAGTTTGTTCTTATTGGAAAATTTCAATAGGGGCACCCACCTATGGATGTTATAAAAAAGAATGTTGATGATCTTAAACTAGTAGGTAAGTGCAAAGTTAGACTCATGGATGGGAGACGTGTTGATTCAACTGACAGTGGTTGAAGACTACACCCGAATTTTCTCCAAGAAATATCTTAATATCGCAGGCAAATCAATGAAGTTACTTAAGTGATCTCCTGATTTCAACTGAAATCATGAAACTCTCACTGTACCGGTATGATTTAGTCTACTTGGTCTCAAGCTGCATTTTTTTCACCATCAAGTTCTCTACTCTATTGGGGTCATTCTTGGGGATCCTTTGAAGCTAGATTTGCCTACTTTCAACCTAACCAGACCTTATGTGGCCAGAATACTTGTGGAAAGAGATATTATTTTACCTGATGTTGTTGAAGTCTGGCTGGGCATAGCCCATAATGGTTATTGGCAACAAATCGTCATGGAACACAGACCCCATATTGGACCCATTGTAACATGTTTGAGTCTATCCTTGATAAATGTCACAGCTCCATCCTAATTTGAAATCTAAGGTTCAAGTAAATAAGGATGGGTCTGACCCCACTGCTTTGGATATTTTAGTTCTACCTGGAAATGATGCCACCAGACATGAAGTGTTTGTTGCCCCTGTGGACCCCCCAATGACACTGTTGTTACTGTTACTGCGAATAATGTGATGCCGGCACCTTCAAACCCCATAAAAAATAATACTGATGGAATATTACCTACAAAGGAATCTCGTTGCTCCCCTTCTTGAGGAAATATCTGGTGTAGAGGCAACTCATACCTCACATAACTAGAACTTATTGTGGGTACTACGGTTGGTAATCATTCTGCTTCAGCTCTACCATCTCATCAGACTGATTCTTCGGATGAGGAATGACGGGTTTACACTTCCGGGAGAAAGAAGAAAAATGGAGATCTACTTGAGCTCAGGAGTTTTATGGATGATACTTTGGATACTTCGGGTAATGGTACGCATCTTACCAATCTGTTATTTGGATCCCTTCTGCGAACTACACTTTTTCAGTGTCCTTGTGGTTTTGGCCTTTTTTTTAAAATTTTTATATGTATCCCTTTTAAACTTTTTTGTGTGTATTATACCGTGTGAGTTAGGTGTCTATTTTCAGGCCCACTCATACAACCTATCTGNCATTCTACATCTAACTAGTTTGCCATGAACTAATGATTATTTAACAAATCACTTGGATTCCTATACTCTTCAGTGTCATAAATCATGCATGTTGCACACCTCTCCTGTGATTTGGTAGATATTTAGAAGCAAATCGGTAGGATTTCTAATAAGCAAGAAGCAGAGAATAACTAGAAAGCATTTGGTGGTCTCAAATCATATGTTTTGAATGCTTTTGTCAGCGTTTGAGTATCCTATGCTTTTGTGACAATATTGTGGTCTTTTAATTGCTATACTTTTTTTTCACTTTCTAACATAAATTTTCTTCATGCAGTTGCTTTACTTCGAGCAGGAAGTTAACGGCGGGCTCAGCCTTGCATTACAGGTTTGTCTTTATGTTATAATGTGTTAACCATTACAGTATTGTTTAGAACTCCTTATGTCTCTTTAATCACTCATTTATGTATATAGAGATTACCTGACTGATTAACTTATGGAGTCTATCCAATTCATTAGGTATTTGAGGTCTACCAATTGAAATAAATATTTGAATCATAATTGATTTTAGAAGGGCTACACAATCCGCTTAACTCTGATGGGTGTGTATTCATGAGAGTGAACTGTTATGAATTGGACAAATGAAACAGGGCTAATTATTACAAATATACCTATGCAATGATAATTCTTATATGCTAAAGTTTTTGTGGGCACACTTATCTTGCAGGAAGACAGTAGAANATCAAGAGTCTCTTTTACTTCATTCTTATCACCTATGTGCTGTGCACTTATCAGGAGAAGTTGATTAACAAAAACAACTAAGTGGTGGACAGGCAAATTTGCTTTTCGCTTGCCTCTTCAACTGCTTCTTGCCGGAAGGCCATCATTGATTGCCATCAGCCAATAGATCCTTGTTATCTTATTATGATGCTAATTTTATCGATTGCAATTTGAGATGTGCCTTGAGCTTGCTGCTCTTTTTGTTGTATGCCTCAAGTTCTCAAAAAAATGATTATATTTCACGGTAAATTGCACTACAATTCTTTTTGTTTTGGTCCTATAATTATTAACTTCTATTAGTTTTTAATAGTTTGTCGGTAAAAGAATATTTGTTGTTAGAAACTATAGCTTAGCCATAGATCTAACAAATATAAATCAACAAATTTTAACCACAAATTTCCAACAATAAAATTTCACCTAAAATTTCAAACTATAGCAATCATTTTGTAATGGTTGAATATCTAAAGGAGGTATGTATGGTTAACAGAAAAGAAGACTTGAAGAAAATAAAAAACAGAAAAGTAAGATTTAAAAAGCAAA
>JXCR01046937.1:211484-231439 GCA_002079205.1 Phalaenopsis hybrid cultivar | reverse complement strand
TGTGGTATGTATGTAAATTCCCCTCCATTGAATTTCTCAGCAGCATAAAATTCTGGAAGCAAGTTGATTTCAACATGACACACACTTTAGGCATAATAAAGAGTAATTCAATTTCGAAGGATGAAAAGGTTCGTCTAAGAGAACAGGAGGAAGACACTTCGACACTGCACCTTGCACTGCTTTCTGCCCTCTACACTGCATTGTAGATTGCACTCACTTCTCTTCTATATGAGGCACGGACAACCGCCTTTTATAGGCGGCGACTATCCTGAGTCGTCGATCACATGGGAAATGGAGCGAAATGGAGCGACAAGATCGCTTCTGTTATTTTAGTAACCGTGGACGGTTCCTGGATGTTCAAGGCCGTTTGATTGATTGGATAGTCATGAGGCCGATCTGTGGACGAAGGTCACGAATTAGTGACACAGTTGAGAGAGAAATGAAAGAAGTAGGGTGGCATGATCACACCAGGCCAGGAAAAGGGGCAGGTGACTTTTTCTTAAGGTTCAAAGGCACTGGGACCTTTCCAGAAGCTCTATATAACTAAGGAAGCTTCATACAACCAAAAAGTGAGATCAACAACATTCACTTCATCTCATCGAGTGCTTCTGCATAAAATCTTCATGAATGTGACATTTGGGCATCATGCACAACTATATATCATGCAATAATGTCTGATGTATCTCTCAAGAGTCAAACCACCAATTAGGCGTCCTGCATCGCTATCAGTATAACATCTAGCTTAGAGGTAGCCTATAAAGGCCACACCCTCTTTCCTCTTCTAAAGGATCTTTTAGACTAATTGAGAGATGAATTCATAGTGCAAGAGGAAAGAAATAACCTTTTTTCTTAATTTCTTCTCAAGTGGCATCTCTCATACCATTTTGAAATTGCACAAGGAGAAATAGCTTAAAAAATGTCACATAAAATTGAAATTTTAAAAGTATTAAAGCAAAACAACTTATGAATGTAAATCTATTCTCTGACTCGGAGCCATAAACCGGAATTTTTGCCAAAATTACTTTAAAAAAACTTTTGGCATTGTTTGTGGGTATCCTTTTTTGAAATTTTTACAAAATTTGGCTAGTAATCCCTCAAATTTTGCCAAATTATCATGAGAAACTCCAAAAAAAAAACAAGAAAAAAAAAACTCCAAAATGGCTACGAAAGGAAATAAACGATTTCAAGGAGAAGGTGACCGAAAGATTGAGGTCTTAGATGGGCTATCCGGGCTATCATTCCATTAAAATGAAATGGAGTAAGAGAAGAGAAGTTGGAGCTACAACATGGGGAGGGTGGCTGATTCAGTTGACAGAGGAGTTAGGAAGGATCCTCTAGTGGATTCATGGTTGTGTGCCAGCTTAACCATAGCGATATTGAAGACTAAAGCTGTGGAAGGCATAACATGTTGAACAAATGTGGCATAATTGAGCTTATTAGTATCCCTTAGGGCGGGTATATGAGATCGCGCTCGGCTCCGACTCCTATGAGTAGGAACATTAGGTAATGATTTGTAGGTCGGGCATTTGGGGCACAAAGCATGTTCATGTGCAATGGTTTAACAAGCTTTACACATGGAAGCTTTACAGGCTATCCCTTATGGCGGGTATATGAGATCGTNTCGCTTAAAAAATGTCACATAAAATTGAAATTTTAAAAGTATTAAAGCAAAACAACTTATGAATGTAAATCTGTTCTCTGACTCGGAGCCATAAACCGGAATTTTTGCCAAAATTACTTAAAAAAATCTTTTGGCATTATTTGTGTGCATCCTTTTTTGAAATTTTTACAAAATTTGGCTAGCAATCCCTCAAATTTTGCCAAATTATCATGAGAAACTCCAAAAAAAAAAAAGAACAAGAAAAAAAAAAAGCTCCAAAATGGCTACGAAAGTACATAACGATTTCAAGGAGAAGGTGACCGAAAGATTGGGGTTTTAGATGGGCTAGCCGGGCTATCATTCCATTAAAAGGAGATGGAGTAAGAGAAGAGAAGTTGGAGCTACAACATGGGGAGGGTGGCTGATTCAGTTGACAGACGAGTTAGGAAGGATCCTCTAGTGGATTCATGGTTGTGTACCAGCTTAACCATAGCGATTTTGAGGACTAAAGCTATGGAAGGCATAACATGTTGAACAAATGTGGCATAATTGAGCTTATTAGTATCCCTTATGGCGGGTATATGAGATCGCGCTCGGCTCTGACTCCTATGAGTAGGAACATTAGGTAATGATTTGTATGATTAGGAACATTGGACTGCAATCACTACATGCATTGGTTCCCCCCACCTCCCAAATTAAGGAAAAAATATTATATTGGCTCCAATCACAACACGCCACGTGTACGATCTGAATCCATCGATTACAAAAAAATTAAATAATTTAATACATGACAAGACCGGACTGTACACGTGACGCATTGTGATTGGAATCATAATGAAGATAGTAACGGAATCAACAAAATCGAATCAATTGAAATTTGTATACTAATCCACCCTCTCAAAAGTTAGTCGGGCTTCTTTACCAGCTAAGGAGCCAATCGGCGGCGAGATTCTCATTTTACTATCAATTTTAGAAATCCGGCCAACAGCAAAGTGAACGGTTAGTAAATTTTACATTTTTAAAGTCTTATTTAATGTGCTGAGAGTTAGGATTCCAGCTCCTAAGAATAACAGGCTTTCCACTAACCAACTAAAGTCCACCATTGAAGACCGTTTCTAAATCCTCGGCACAGTTGAATTCAAAGAGAAAGAAACCATTCACAACAGAGATCAAGCCTACATTACCTCACAAACAGAAGACAATAAACGATTTCCAGAACTATTCCACAAAAAAAAAAATCGAATATTTAAATAATCACCGACACCCAACTAAATTCTAACCGTATTACATGCGGACATTACCGAATTCTGTTTAGCTTATCCGTGATTCCAATCAAACTCTCCAGTTTCCTTCCCTTTATCAGTTTCACAGATCTCTCAGCGGCTGTTTGATGGGCTGTCTGGCTATGAGTAGGTATTAATTGCTTAATTTGCTTTTATTTTGATTAAGATTTAAGAAATCTGTAAAAAGGTCAAATTTTCAGTCTTACACAATCATATTATTTCAATTTTATTTTAATTATGGCAATATTGTTCAATCCAACTGTCTATACACCGATCCAGAACTGTACACAGCTTTTAACAAATAATGGGAATCTCAATAATACTAATTTTTTCCCCCACAAAATAGTAAAAAAAAAGAAAAAAATAATCACTCTAAAGTAGTAGATTTATCAACTCCAGTAAGGGCTGTTTGGGGGCAGTTTATAAGTGCGGGGCGTTTTTGAAAATGTCGCGGTACCGTTTGGATTGCTGTTTTTGCCCGCTTATACGAAAATGCAGTTCCATTTTTACACTAAACACAGGCCGCGAGTCGAACCTCATGGTTGACCCGCGGGCCGCGTTTCAGGATAAGTTGTTTATCCTGAAACGCACAAGCCGCCCCAAATGCATCCTAAATTTGATTGTTGGTGTGACAGAGATGAACTCAGGAGTGATACGAAAGTAGGAAGAAATGCTTAACCCAGTTGGATTTACTAAATCTGAATTTATATCCTAAAAATGACGAAATGCGGGAAGAAAAGAAGGAACAAAAAAAATTAGATTTACCGGAATGTTGGATTTAATTTATATTTTTTAATGGCTAAATCTTCATTAAATCATGTTACCAAACCCGGCCTAAATGGAATTTAGGCTCCTCAATCGGAGTAAATATTATGTGCTACCAAATATGCACTTATCTTGTCTGCACGTAATATTCCATCATTCGATCTCTCTATTGAACACAAAACAAAATCAAAGAAGAGGGAGAAGAAATGNTATATATATATATATATATTAACGCCCAATGGCTAATTTTATTGAAATTGAAAAGGTACATAAACGTTGTATGAGATAACCCAATAAAGGTGCCCTACCCATACGATACACAGACACTAGCATCCTAAAAATGATAAGACATAGATAAAACTTTCAAATTCAAAACTCGTATAAAATAAGTTGTTTGGGACGAGCCAGCTTGGTCCTGCCTCTGCCTCTGGTTCTAAGAGCTAAGCCAGCTAACAAATTGTTAAATGTCGTGCATTACCCGAAGTTACTAAAGTATCATCCATTAAGTTCACAAGTTGGGATGTGTCTCCATTCTTTTTTTTCTTCCTAGATGTGTATACATATCATTCCTCATCTGAAGACTAACTCATCTTATCAGTGTGGTCAACAGATTGTCGGGCATGTAAAAGAGGATCCATTAAGTTCCCAAGTTAGGATGTGTCTCCATTCTTTTTTTTCTTCCTAGATGTGTATACATATCATTCCTCATCCGAAGACTGACTCATCTTATCAGTGTGGTCAACAGATTGTCAGGCATGTAGAAGAGGATGAGCCCCCAGCTTTTGACTAACAGTAACAACATTCTCATTCTGAAGAGATGGTAAACATGTCTCCTCAGCACCTGATGTTTCCTAAGGATGTGGAGCTGCGATACTATCCTGATTATCGAACCGAAGAATATCCTTTGGAGGTAAGGATCCTGTAGTATTGTTTTTAACAGTTATAGAGACTGTAGGATGCCCAAGTAAACCATCTGTCAATATATCAGTCGGAAGAACAGAAACAGTATTGTCTCTGGTAGTGGGAGGGAGAGGTGGCATCGTGTCAACCAGTGTTTCAATAGTCTGTGGAATGCACTCTGAAGCGGAAGAGGGACGGGTATGAAGTGGGGCAGATCCATTAGCATTTTTACTTGGAGGTTTTAGATTCGGATGCAACTGATAACATTGAGAAAAGAAAGTGTCCAAACATACGTCAATGGGTGCAATAAAGAGGTGTTTGTTCAAGTTCTGCTTGCTGCTAAAATCTCTGATGTTGTGTATCAATCAATATCTCTCATGAAAAAGGTAAAGTAATATCCCGTTCTATCAAAATTCTGGCTTCAGAAGGCCGAGTCAGGTTCACTGTAGGAGTATCAGTTTTGAGAGGTTTACCGTATATCATCGTTAAAGCGAAGAGGAGCTCTTGATCGTATAGGTGGACCTTCAAACCTGGGAAGTGCAGCCAAACAGGAATGGTAGGAGGTTTAGTACGAGGGTTAAAATCCACCGTCCATTTTAAAACCTTCATCATCTGGTTGTCTATTCAAAGAAGTCTTCTCGCAAACAAATGGGCGTAGTCTTCATCATTTGATAATTAAATGAGAATGCACCGACCATCCAATTTACCAATCTTCCAACCCCCTTTCAAATTCATTTGCTCAAAATCCTTTCGAATTAGCTCAAGTTTAGGGTTTCCATAAAAAAACTTACCTACTAAGAGCAGTCGGCAGGGCTCAGCTAGGGTGGAAATCTCAGCCTCTGTGAGAAAGATTGCATGTTTTCTGTTTTTACGGGATGCTTTTTTGAGAAATTCGGTTTCAACGCCAAGAACAAAAGTATCATGATAACGTTGCGGAAACATATTCAAAAGAGGGGTGGGATCGGGATTATCACCGGCGAGAGCGGCGGCATAGGAAAGTACCCCTGAGGCCATCACCTTAGTCGGTGTCAGTCACTCTGTGAGGAAATATCACAAAAGAGGGGCAAGAGAGGCAGACGAGAACGCAGTTGCGACTTTGCAAGCAGAGAAGCAGCTTTGCCGCCATACCGAGACGACGCGAGGACTGCAAAGAAGGCGTCGTGAACAAACAAGGACGTCATCTGGAAAGAAATGTGAAAACTCGAGCCTGCCTCGTTGTCTGGAAAGAAATGTGAAGATGCGAGCCTTCCGCCATAAAGCACAGCAACAACGCGACGACGCAAGCACCAACGTCGACGAAGACGAAGCAGGGAAATAGAAACGTGAGAGAGCACGGATTTCTATAATCTATGTTCATATATATATATTGTTAAGTTTTAGATTTTCACTTACCTTATTTCATATTATAAAGGAATTTAATCTATGCTCATATTTCTTTTATTTTTTTAGTAAAATTAATGTAATATTTTGTTCAAGTACTTGAACATTTTTTTAAAATAATAATTTTGTTTTCATAAATTTTAAAAGTTAGCAACTATCCAATAAATTTGCGCCGATTATCTGCCAGTTAAATACTGATGCAAAGCTCAAGAACGTTCAAACTTCTTGGCAATAACCGTAGTCAAATTCTTTATGTTTTCAGATGTCATGGCGCTGTTCTTCTATGAGGAAAAGCCTCCTGGAATATGCCATCCCTCAGTGGATGTTTGACCCAAGGATATGTTTTGAGAGAANTTTCAGATGTCCTGGCGCTGTTCTTCTATGAGGAAAAGCCTCCTGGAATATGCCATCCCTTAGTGGATGTTTGACCCAAGGATATGTTTTGAGAGATATTTTCAAGTCAATAGTTTGAGGGGAGAATTCACATTCTGGGAAGTTTTCTTACTAAATGAATTGAGATTTCCCAAAAACAACTGACTGGCATGGTAACCCCGGAAAGATTTTAATTCCTTTATAATTTTGTTTTTAAATTGCTAGTTCCATGGAATGGTGATTTTCGCACATTCTTAATATATTCGCATGATAGTCTGTTTTTTAGTGCTTGCTCTTCAAGTGATTTAGGTTTTAAATTTTCAGAAGTTTGCATCCTTATAACTGTATAACTTGTTTAGCAAATTAATACTGAACAAAAAATCATTCCTTAATTTTTTGTTGCAACCCACCTAACGCTTCTTTCAAAATATCCCGCAGTAAGTTCAGCATGGAACCCTAGAACAACAAGCTTGACTGATAAATCCCCACTAACACTCTCGTTTACTTGGTGGATCTTCAGAGCCATCAAATCAAAAGGCTTTGCGTGATGTTTTCATGGCTCTGCTTGGAATCGAGAAAGATAGATGCCCAACATAGCCTGAATATATCAACATAAGTTAATGGGTCTGTTCACGTAAATATTTGGCCTTTCATTAAGCAAAGTGTCACCATGCCTTTGTTGAGTCAGGTTGGTTGAACTTAGAGTCTAGGAAATGTTTTTCCATTTTAATAACCAATCTCCTACGACTTCATTAAACTAATGACATGGAATTGAGTCTAATGTGTAATTTCATGAAATGTAACTGCAAAATTTAATCTTTGCATGATAAACATAACCAGAAAATACAAACTACCTTGAATTTGCTCCTCCTTGATTAAAAAAAGTGACCACACAATTGCTGTGTCAGAGCTGTTCATTGAAGTTCTAGAAAAGTCTTTCCATTTTTACTAACCACGTGCCTTGAAATTCGTTAAATTAAAAACAAGGAATTGAATCTAATTTGTTATTTCAGAAAATGTAGCTTCAAGACTTAGTCTTTGCATGATAAAACTAACTAGAAAATATCAATTACCTTGAATTTGCTACTTCCTCTTGAATGCACCCGACACACTAGCCCCAATTGCGATTCTTTCTCATTTATATTAACCGAATAGAACTGGGCGGACTGTTTTTCTACCTGAAAAATACAATGTTAAACATTAACCAAACATGTCACTAAAATAGCCAACAAAATAAAGGAAAGGTAGAAAAAATTTCTAACTTTTCTACACAAAGGTTTCCCAAACTGAAGTGACTGAACAGTCACTGAGCCATTAAGTGCCTCTTCCAAGACGGTGGCTGATACTGATGTCTTAATTGGCACACCAAGCTTACTGTTTACAGTAGTGGAGCATAACCATATTACTTGAGTTTCATATAAAACAAAAAGGTGCAAATTATATTATATGGAATACCTGAATAGAGCGGCAAACATGGTGTTTACTGTCCCTAGACTTGAAAGGTCCAGTTCCAACTCTTGGTTTTCAGAGTCAATGGCCTGGACAACAAAAACTAGCACTGCTTCAGACGCAATTGTTAACCCGCTAGAGATGATCTCAAATGAAATAGGGGCATGTACTTACATACCACACAATTTTAGGTATTTACATATCTAACATCTAAACTTCCATAATTACATGCATACCACTCAAATCTTTAACATCACATACAAAATGACATCATCACTAACTTATTAAAAGTGAAATAGACCTTTTCATGCATAGGACAACAAGGCTTTATAAATGTAAATATTAAACTTTAGGTGCTAGCTATGTAAAGATAAGAATTGTTGCTATGTATGTAAATTTCCCAATGAAATAAAGTTCTTTCAGCAATAAGAACATGATTTAGTGTACCCTAATTGTTTGCCTTCCAGTATCCTTAACACGGATATTTGAATGATTCCGNCAACAAAAACTAGCACTGCTTCAGACGCAATTGTTAACCCGCTAGAGATGATCTCAAATGAAATAGGGGCATATACTTATATACCACACAATTTTAGGTATTTACATATCTAACATCTAAACTTCCATAATTACGTGCATACCACTCAAATCTTTAACATCACATACAAAATGACATCATCACTAACTTATTAAAAGTGAAATAGACCTTTTCATGCATAGGACAACAAGGTTTTATAAATGTACATATTAAACTTTAGGTGCTAGCTATGTAAAGATAAGAATTGTTGGTATGTATGAAATTTTCCCAAGGAAATAAAGTTCTTTCAGCAATAAGAACATGATTTAGTGTACCCTAATTGTTTGCCTTCTAGTATCATTAACACGGATATTTGAATGATTCCGAGTGATGAAAAACCTAAGAAAATATCTGCAAAGGTTTCAATAACTTACCTCAAAACCTGATGTGTCATATTGGCGCCTTTTATCTGGATCTGAAAGAATATTGTATGAATATGTGACCTCCTTAAACATGTCAGCTGCTACTGGATCATTCTGATTCTTGTCTGGATGGTACCTGCAATGAATACCAATATCAAAATGAAGTAACCTTAAATAGAGTAGCCTGAACATGAGAAAGAAAGAGTGCATAATAAATGAAACACAAAGAAAAAGAAAATTTTGCATAATAAATAAAAAACTTGAAGAAGACGAACAAAACATATAGCATGCATCTGTGATAAAATTGTTTTACATTCCATGTTCCATGAGTACCTTTCTACATAGCTATGGTAATACTTTCATATGAAGAAACCCTCAGAAAATAGCATTTTAGAGGACTAACATCCAGTTTCATCAAAAAACAGCATATGGTTCTACTTGATATTGAAATATATAATGTAAAAGTATAGGGAGTCTACAAAAAATCTTTATAACATTTTTAGTGAGCTTGAGAAGGTCAATGATGGAGCAAAATAAGAATAGATTCAAGGTAAATCAAGAAAAAAGATGTATATCAACAATACGTTGAAGCAATTTAAGATATGTAAGATGAGGCATTGAATAAAATTAGCGGCAGCTATAAAGTGACTAGAGAGTTCCCTCTTAAAGTAGGATCATGTCAGGGGACAGCATTATGTTTTTATATTTTGTATAGATATGAAGATGCATATAAATTATATTGGCAATAAGGAACTTCGGTGGACCCATTTTGAGGATGATATAGTTTTAATTGGTAAAACATACGTTAAAATAAGTAAGAAGTTAGAATGATAGAGGACATTATTAAGAAAATAGGGATCATAGTATTTGTAAAACAAAAATTCAGTGAATACAGGTTAAATAGGCGTAATAAAAACTACCAATCAATATTACTAGATGTAGCTGTATCTCAATGTGCTAGATTTAAATATCCTATATAACAATACATAAATAAATGGGGCAGAGATGGGACATCAACTTTCAATATTTAAGTTTGGGTAGTTAAAATGAGAAGTATCTTATGAGTATTATAAAATAAGAGAAATTCAAAGAAAAATTTTATGAAACTATATTTAGCCAGTTATGTTGTACGAGTCCAAGTGCATGGCGAAGACAACATTAATAGCCAAGCTGAGTTCGGTGGAAATAAGAAGGGTATGTGTGAAAAATTTAGGATTGATCACTGAGAAATAGTTATATAAGAGGGATGGAAGGAGTAACATTTATTAATGATACATAAATGAAAAATAAACCTTAAGTGACTGGGACAATAAAAAAGGATAGAAAATGTACCCAAAAGATATGCAAAGAAAATCATATCAAATGATTAAAAAATGGGTATACCAAAGGTAACAATTATATGATATCTATAAAAAATTTGTGCAATATAAGTTTAACATTGCAATGTCCTGTTTCTGTAACCAGGGGAGAGCAAATGAGAAAATTGAAGATGTGGAAGCAAGGA
Source organism: Phalaenopsis hybrid cultivar (assembly GCA_002079205.1). Classification (NCBI taxonomy): domain Eukaryota; kingdom Viridiplantae; phylum Streptophyta; class Magnoliopsida; order Asparagales; family Orchidaceae; genus Phalaenopsis; species Phalaenopsis hybrid cultivar. Next base: position 221,247 of record JXCR01046937.1, on the reverse strand, counting down.
GTTAAGCAAATGGAAGAAGAATTGAGAGGGTCGAATAGCCGAAGAAATTAGAGATGATCAAACAATCGGGAAGTTGAAATAAGGGGATCAGAAGCCTACCCTACGAGTTCACCTATAAAACAACGCGGCCAAGAAGAGATTCACTTAACTGGGAGTTGAGCGACGTGAGAAGGAGAGGACAACACGGAAGACGACGGATGTTAGCCAAGGCTTCCCTTGCTTCGATCGAAATTGAGGTGGCCTCGGTGTCAAGCAGTGGAGCTTGCGTCGGTGTCGTGCAGAGGAAAAGGAAGCGAGGAAGATGCACTTGTGACATGCAAGGGCAGAGAGGACGGCGTCCAAGCGGCCCGGTGTNTATATATATATATATATATAGTTAACTAAGGAATAATAATGATAAAATTGAGTTGTAAAGCAGTGGAGCTTGCGTCGGTGTCGTGCAGAGGAAAAGGAAGCGAGGAAGATGCGCTTGTGACATGCAAGGGCAGAGAGGACGGTGTCCAAGCGGCCCAGTGCGAAGGAGAAGCGTAAGGAAGGAGTCAAAGAGGAGGATATTGAGGAAGAAGCACTCTCGTGGGTGCATTTCAATTCTCGCCCGCAAGGAAGCTCTATCGTGGGGAATAGAAGGAGCTCGCGTGAGGAAGCCTTGCACATGATTAGGGGGATTGGACCGAAGAATAGAAAGTGAATTTAATAAGTTTAATTAAAATATTTTATGATTAATATATATATAGTTAACTAAGAAATAATAATAAAAAAAATTTCAACACTAAATAATATAAAGTAAATATTTAAATAATAAATTAATTTTTAATACTCATGTTTATTACAAAAATCAATTTTAGAAGGGTTGACGTCAACACAAATCAAATAACAAGCTAATAGTCATTAAGTTGAGTACTCATGTTCTTATACTATGATGATACTTTGTTTCTTTAAGACTAAATGCATTTACTAGTACTATCGAAATTACTACACCTTAGGACTTTGAATTCTAAGAAATTTTTATTCATATTGTAAAAATGATATGTGCGCACAGTGTTATTTAAATTATCATAAATATTGAATGATTTATAAGTATATTGATTGTCATGCAAATCAGAAATGAATATTTATTATTAGAAAGTGATATTTTATTAGATGTTTGTATGTGCACAATTGACTATGATGAAGTCATTCCTTAATGATACTAGTGAGAGAACACTAAGATATTCATGCATGTATATAAAAAAGATATTGATACTAAAATAATATAAATGATACAATTTTTAAACAGTGCTCATGTGACGTTTGTATAGATATAGAATGAAATTGGTATGTTATTGGAATAGTAAGATTCATTTAATAACAACTAAAATGTTTGTAGTTATCTATTAAAATTTTAACTGACATGCATTCTGCTTTCTTTTTTTTTTGCATTGCTGTAGTTTAGAAATATCAGTATTCATTTGCTTGTTTAGCTCACTACTCTTTTAAACTAACTTTTCATATTAATAAAGTGGTTAAGAAATGAGTGATAGAAGAGATAATATTTATATAAGATGCGGACAATCAATAATAAGGCGAATTTAAATATATTATTTTAATTCAAATTGATTTGTGGCTCTTTCATTTATTGACAGTTATGAAAAATTTAATTATCACCGTTCGACCATTTGTCTGTTCTTGATTAATTTTAAGCCTTGGATCAGGTAGTGACAAACATCTCAAGCATCATAACAAGAACAGGGAGAGGCTTAAACTCGCCCCAAAATAATTGGAATTAGGTTAACAATGATCCAAGATCATGAAAACAAAAGAAAATCTTAAATTTCATCTAAAGTGATGATTTATTGACCTAATAACTTAGTAAAAGAAAAAAAATTTTAAAAGAAGGGTTTGTGGGTAAAATCCCATAATCTCAATTTCTTTTCACTACATCAAAATTCAAATTAACTAATAATTTACAACAAACAATAAAAAGTTTAAGTTAATTATACAAAAGATATTAACAACTCAATACATTTTATAAGGAAATATCCAATAACTATTACCCTAAAGCATGGCTAACTTTTGATGCCCATTCTCACAAATGTCAAGTTAAAATCAAATTCAAACATTTTGTTTAATGCTCAATGGAACAAAACCTTCTCATTTGTATCGGGAGGTGGCATTAAGATATTCCTCATAATGAAAAAAAGTAGTATAAAGATCATTCAATGTACTATTTTGAAAATGTAACAACAAAATCTCAGGCATTTTATGATAAATGGACTGTTGTTTTTAAATTTTATACTTGCATCTTCCAAATCATTGCTTGCTAAATTTTACATCAAAGACTTCTAACTTCAGCATAGATTCTCCAAATGAATCTCTTTAGAGTATTCATTTGAAAGGGAAAAAATGAGATAGAGGGTCTGTTTCGTGCAGCTTTCTGTCTGCGTTTCTCACTGCTTTGCTTTTCATACCGCCAACACAGTTTTATTTAGAGAACTACTTACTTGCTGATTTTTAGTAATTTTTGTGGTCGAAAGTGTTTTTTTTTTCAATCTGAGCTATTAAAATGTGGTGGTTGTCAGAAAGNTTTTTAAATTTTATACTTGCATCTTCCAAATCATTGCTTGCTAAATTTTACATCAAAGACTTCTAACTTCAGTATAGATTCTCCAAATGAATCTCTTTAGAGTATTCATTTGAAGGGAAAAAATGAGATAGAGGGTTTGTTTAGTGCAGCTTTCTGTCTGCGTTTCTCTCTGCTTTGCTTTTCATACCGCCATCACAGTTCTATTTAGAGAACTACTTGCTGCTTTTTAGTAATTTTTGTGGTCGAAAGTGTTTTTTTTTTTCAATCTGAGCTACTAAAATGTGGTGGTTGTCAGAAAACTGCGATATGACTTTTTCAAAATAAAATAATTGGTTATAATCGCCGCAGCTTTTTGAAATGTTGTTTCTTCTGCAGCAGTTTTGCAACTACTTCTTCAAACAACTACAGCTGTGCCAAGCAGACCATGAGCTTTCTAAATTAGTCTTCTTTGAACACTAAAATCAATATTCAGGGGTTGTTTGATTGCAAGATTTGAACAAGATTGAGCCATAATTTAAGATAAAATTTTTCAAACAATTTTTTGGGGTAACTAAAGTTTGTTTTCTCAATTTTGTACTAAATCCATGACTTTGGTGGAACCGACTGTAAGTCAAATTTAGAGAATGTATAGATTGACTTATTCTTCTAACTACTATTGCTCTTCTCCTTCCTGTTCCTTTCCTTCTCGCCAACTGTCACAATCTAATCTAAAATGATTATTACATTCGACCTCCTGTTACTTCATTAAATTGATCGCTCTTCTCTAGCCGCATTCATATCTATTCATAGTGCTTTTAGCCTTTTAGGTTTCATTAGAATAATTAATTGTTCCTGAATGGATAGAAATAGTAATAAATTAATAGCATATTCATGAATTAATTAATTAGAAAAAAAAGGCTAAATAACTAAAATTTAATTATTTATTATGAGTTAATTAATGCAAAATTTTGTCCTACATTTTTATAAATATATATAGGTCATTATTTATTGATTAATAGTTATTAAAAATTAAACTATTAAAAGATTAATTCGGATATTTAAACATACCTCACATTCAAGGAAGTTCTGAGATTTTATTCACTTTGAAATTAATGTTATTGTTCAATAAAAACCAACCAAATAATAGAATTAACAAATTCTATTATTTCCAAATAATTATTCACTCTGAGCAACTAAATGACCCTAAGTGCATTTTCGTTTAACCTTATACTCAATAAATATCACTCCAAACCAACATATATTTGAGTTTCTAGTAGAATATTAAATCTTTTAATTTTTAGATCCTAAATCTTGAAAATGACAATCAAACAATTAGAAAATATTTAACCAAATTTGGCAACAATCATGCTAAACAATTTTCAAAATTTAATATTGTCGAGATTTGTTAAATTTTGATTTACAAAATTTACTGAATCTTCTTTGAATTGAATCCTACTTGTGATGGATTAGCCTCTAAAAAATGATTAATACATAAAAGGAACCCTAGTTGGAACTCTGGAGTTTTTTTCAACCACAGAAGAAAAGTTAGCATAAGAGTACTTGTTCAAAACTAAAAGTATGGCAACTCACATCTAAAAATTGAGTTTCTTAAGTTGAGCAATGGGGAGAGGGGGTTAAATTATGTGTTTAGTAAAATATAGCAAATCGAATTTTACAAAATTGATATTAGAGAAAGCGTGCTTTTCTTGGAAAGGCTGAAACGTATAATTTGCTCATCAAAGACTTAAATTTGAACTTGCAATGGAATTTATCTATCAAGTCCCAAGTTGGGTTTAATTTAAACTCTTTTGGAATCAATTTTAAATCACAACCTACGGAGAGCGCATGTTTTCAAAGTACAAATTAACAAAGCCAAAGTTCGGAGGAATTTTCTAACTTGTTAATGCTAGAGTTAAGACTAAATTTTTGGGACAAAAACTTCATTGATAATTATGCACAAGTAGAATTTCTTAAGAAAAAAAAAACATTGCAAGACCTAAATTAATTATGGGGTGTCTTACACTTAATTGTAGCAAATGTACAAAAATTGCACGTTAATGAGTTTAAATTTAAAAGACCCTTTATTATTCTTACAGGCCATTACCTCTCAATTATACGTTGTCTTTTATGTTCATTTATTATGCTCTTGTAGAGCGAGAAAAAAAAAAGGTTTTTGGGAAGGGGGCTAAATGTCAAAAGTAACACTCAAATTTCAATTTTTCTTTAAATTGATCAATCCCTCTTAGGTAGAGTCAGAAGCTGGTTGATTTAAACTCTTTTATTATCATAAGATAAAACTCTACATGAGATTCTCGCTAGTTAGTGTATCTAGCGCAAGATGAACATTGAAGAGTGAACAATGAACTTCTATGTAGAGGTATCATTGTCCTAAAAATGATGTTTTGCAGAACTCAGCAACTTTCACGCATTCTAACAAGTAATATGACTTTAACTTCTTTTTTTCCCCTTTAACTTCTATTTTATATGAAGCACATAATTTTAATCTGTTAGCATATACTTCATTGATCGTGAATCCTTAAAAAGTAAATTTTAGCCAATAATACTTACACATTACATACCTCAAAGTTAATGATCATGTAGTCAATCTCCCATAGAAAAGAACAACCAAGAAAACTAGGGCAATAGATCCCAAACTAAGGTGTTTTACTCTATTTACAAATTTCTTTGAAATTCGACAGAACATGCATATTTCTAAGGTTTTAAAATCTTCAAAACTATCAAGAATTTTTTTATTAGTTGAACGACTATTGGCTAGAATTCAACCTATGCAACATCCAAGGAATTCAAAAATTCACTCCGTTTGGATGTTCTATGTTTTTTTCTTTTTGAGAGAATTAACAAATAACAACAAAACAATCATCAAATGATTAGCATTATATATTTTTTTTTTTTTACATTTAAGAACAAATAGCTTTACTCAAATAGATTGTGATTGTCATGTAGTATTCATGCTATAGGTTTGCTTGCAAGGCAAACAATGCTACTGTGGCACAAATACAAGGATTGTAAAACCCTTTGAGAGTATGTGTAAGAGAGAAAGAGGTTCATATGCTGAAAACATTTTTCATTTAGAGAAGCTGCTAGCTTTATTATTTCTAATAGTGAAACTGCTGCTATAACAGAAAATACTTTATATGATAGCTATTATGAGTCGGTGTCAAGTTATTTTATATTTGACAGTAATTTGAAGTTCAGCTTCGTTTGTTATAAATGATTTTAGGAGAATTAACAAGGCAAATATCAAGTGATTAACATGATAATGATTTTTTTACTTCTGAGAACAGATAGCTCTACTCAAATAGATTGTGATTTCCATGTAGTATTCAAGCTATAGGTTTGCTTTCATGGCAACCAATGCTGTAGTGGCATAAATACATGAATTGCAAACCCTGTGATTGTGTATGTGTAAGAGAGAGAGGGAGAGCTCNAGCTGCGATATGACTTTTTCAAAATAAAATAATTGGTTATAATCGCCGCAGCTTTTTGAAATGTTGTTTCTTTTGCAGCAGCTTTGCAACTGCTTCTTCAAACAACTACAGCTGCGCCAAGCAGATCATGAACTTTCTAAATTAGTTTTCTTTAAACACTAAGATCGATATTCAGGGACTGTTTGATTGCAAGATTTGAACAAGATTGAGCCATAATTTAAGATAAAATTTTTCAAACAATTTTTTGGGGTAACTAAAGTTTGTTTTCTCAATTTTGTACTAAATCCATGACTTTGGTGAACTGTAAGTCAATTTTAGGGAATGTATAGATTGTCTTATTCTTCTAACTACTATTGCTCTTCTCCTTCATGTCACAACTCCTTTCCTTCTCGCCAACTGCACGATCTATTCTAAAATGATTATTACATTCGACCTCCTGTTACTTCATCAAATTGATCGCTCTTCTCTAGCCGCATTCATATCTCTTCATAGTGCTTTTAGCCTTTTAGGTTTCATCAGAATAATTAATTGTTTCTGAATGGATAGAAATAGTAATAAATTAATAGCATATTCATGAATTAATTAATTAGAAAAAAAAGGCTAAATAACTAAAATTTAATTATTTATTATGAGTTAATTAATGCAAAATTTTGTCCTACATTTTTATAAATATATATAGGTCATTATTTATTGATTAATAGTTATTAAAAATTAAACTATTAAAAGATTAATTCGGATATTTAAANAGTTAATTAATGCAAAATTTTATCCTACATTTTTATAAATATATATAGGTCATTATTTATTGATTAATAGTTTTTAAAAATTAAACTATTTAAAGATTAATTTGGATATTTAAACATACCTCACATTCAAGGAAGTTCTGAGATTTTATTCATTTTGAAATTAATGTTATTANATATTTAAACATACCTCACATTCAAGGAAGTTCTGAGATTTTATTCACTTTGAAATTAATGTTATTGTTCAATAAAAACCAACCAAATAATAGAATTAACAAATTCTATTATTTCCAAATAATTATTCACTCTGAGCAACTAAATGACCCTAAGTGCATTTTCGNATTCAACAAAAACCAACCAAATAATAGAATTAACAAATTCTATTATTTCCAAATAATTATATCTAACTCTGAGCAACTAAATGACCCTAAGTGCATTTTCTTTTAACCTTATACTCAATAAATATCACTCCAAACCAACATATATTTGAGTTTCTAGTAGAATATTAAATCTTTTAATTTTTTTATCCTAAATCTTGAAAATGACAATCAAACAATTAGAGNCAATAAATATCACTCCAAACCAACATATATTTGAGTTTCTAGTAGAATATTAAATCTTTTAATTTTTAGATCCTAAATCTTGAAAATGACAATCAAACAATTAGAAAATATTTAACCAAATTTGGCAACAATCATGCTAAACAATTTTCAAAATTTAATATTGTCGAGATTTGTTAAATTTTGATTTACAAAATTTACTGAATCTTCTTTGAATTGAATCCTACTTGTGATGGATTAGCCTCTAAAAAATGATTAATACATAAAAGGAACCCTAGTTGGAACTCTGGAGTTTTTTTCAACCACAGAATAAAAGTTAGCAAAAGAGTACTTGTTCAAAACTAAAAGTATGGCAACTCACATTTAAAAATTGAGTTTCTTAAGTTGAGCAATGGGGAGAGGGGATTAAATTATGTGTTTAGTAAAATATAGCAAATCGAATTTTACAAAATTGCTATTAGAGAAAGCGTGCTTTTCTTGGAAAGGCTAAAACGTATAATTTGCTCATCAAAGACTTAAATTTGAACTTGCAATGGAATTTATCTATCAAGTCCCAAGTTGGGTTTAATTTAAACTCTTTTGGAATCAATTTTAAATCACAACCTACGGAGAACGCATGTTTTCAAAGTACAAATTAACAAAGCCAAAGTTCATAGGAATTTTCTAACTTGTTAATGCTAGAGTTAAGACTAAATTTTTGGGACAAAAACTTCATAGATAATTATGCACAAGTAGAATTTCTTAAGACAAAAAAACATTGCAAGACCTAAATTAATTATAGGGGTGTCTTACACTTAATTGTAGCAAATGTACAAAAATTGCACGTTAATGAATTTAAATTTAACAGGACCATTACCTCTCAATTATTCTGTCTTTTATGTTCATTTACTATGCTCTTGTAGAGCGAGAAAAAAAAAAGGTTTTCGGGAAGGGGGCTAAATGTCAAAAGTAACACTCAAATTTCAATTTTTCTTTAAATTGATCAATCCCTCTTAGGTAGAGTCGGAAGCTGGTTGATTTAAACTCTTTTGTTATTAGTAAAATTATAAGTAAAACTCTACATGAGATTCTCACTAGTTAGTGTATCTAGCGCAAGATGAACATTGAAGAGTGAACAATGAACTTCTATGTAGAGGTATCATTGTCCTAAAAATGATGTTTTGCAGAACTCAACAACTTTCACTCATTCTAACAAGTAATATGACTATAACTTCTATTTTTTCCCTTTAACTTCTATTTTATATGAAGCACACAATTCTAATTTGTTAACATATACTTCATTGATCGTGTATCCTTAAAAAGTAAATTTTAGCCAATATTACTTACACATTACATACCTCAAAGTTAATGATCATATAGTCAATCTCCCATAAAAAAGAACAAGCCATGGTTAACCAAGAAAACTAGGGCAATAGATCCCAAACTAAGGTGTTTTACTCTATTTACAAATTTCTTTGAAATTCGACCGAACATGCATATTTCTAAGGTTTTAAAATCTTCAAAACTATCAAAAAAATTTTTATTAGTTGAACGACTATTGGCTAGAATTCAACCTATGAAACATCCAAGGAATTCAAAAATTAACTCCGTTTGGATGTTCTATGTTTTTCTTTTTGAGAGAATTAACAAATAACGACAAAACAAATATCAAATGATTAGCACTATAATGATTTTTTTTTTTTTTACATTTAAGAACAAATAGCTTTACTCAAATAGATTGTGATTGTCATGTAGTATTCATGCTATAGGTTTGCTTGCAAGACAAACAATGCTACTGTGGCATAAATACAAGGATTGTAAACCCTTTGAGAGTATGTGTAAGAGAGAAAGAGGTTCATATGCTGACAACATTTTTCATTTAGAGAAGCTGCTAGCTTTATTATTTCTAATAGTGAAACTGCTGCTATAACAGAAAATACTTTATATGATAGCTATTATGAGTCGGTGTCAAGTTACTTTATATTTGACAGTAATTTGAAGTTCAGCTTCGTTTGTTATAAATGATTTTAAGAGAACTAACAAGGAAAATATCAAGTGATTAACATGATAATGATTTTTTTACTTCTGAGAACAGATAGCTCTACTCAAATAGATTGTGATTCCCATGTAGTATTCAAGCAATAGGTTTGCTTTCATGGAAACCAATGCTGTAGTGGCTTAAATACATGAATTGCAAACCCTGTGATTGTGTATGTGTAAGAGAGAGAGGGAGAGCTGAGAAAGAGGTTCATATGCTAACAACATTGCTCATCTAGAGAAGCTGCTAGCTTGATTATTTCTGAAAGTGAAACTGTTGTTATAACAGACAAAATATTTTATATGATAGCTATTATGAGTCAACATCAAGTTATTTTGTATTTGATAGTAATCTGAAGTCCAGGTTCATTTGTTACGAATAAGTTACTTCCGAAAATACGAGTGGCCATCAGTTTGGACACCTTTAGGTTATCAAATTCAGACAATTCAAAA
>JXCR01046937.1:140135-198596 GCA_002079205.1 Phalaenopsis hybrid cultivar | reverse complement strand
ATATATATATATATATATATATATATATATATATATATATATATATATATATATATATTGGTGGCGACATCGAAAGATTGTTTCATCTAGGGGGAGCTTAAAAATGTAGGGACAACAAGTATGGTGGTTGTCCTGGGGTGATGACAACGATGAGATGGGGTGGATAATAGTGGGACAACAGGAAGGAAGTGTTTCCTGGCTGTTCTGGGCATTAACGACATGGTGGGAGGGTTGGTACGATAGGAGCGAGGGGTAGTTTGGGTGGTAACAACCTCAAAAGGGAGGAGGAGGTGATTGGGAGATTAGATGTTTCAGGAAAGAGCAATCAGACTGTTGTTGTGGGTGTTGCAGTGAGATACGACGACCATGAGAGATGTGGGAGGATGCGAAAAGAATAGAGGGAAAATAATCACCACCTTAGGAGAGAGATATAACCAAAGCGCCACCGTATCTCTCGGATACAACACTCGAAAAGGAAAATGGACGTCGACGATTGTCCTGACAAACATCTGAATTTTGGAAGACCAAAAACTGACCCTGACCAAAGCAAACGTCACTTATATATAATGATGAATACTAAATATAATATGTATTGAATAGAAATAGAATGGTGATAGAAAATGAAGGACGTAGACAAGGAAAGTGCTAGAAAAGAAAGGACTAGACAAGGTAAGGAATCAAATAGGAAAAAGTGGCCACAGTACTGTAGTAGATACAATATCACATATGCAGTACTATAGTAGCTACAGTATCGTATCAACTATACTGTAGCAGTTACAATACCACGTCCTGACAAGCTCTCACATCTCATTTTTAATTTTTTTAAGTAGTTTGGTTTTTAACCAAGATTATGTGCATGCCTAGTCATCACTGAAATTAGAATTTCCATTTAGAAAAAAATACCTTAAATGCTTTCTTCTAAATGTCTAAGAAATCAAATAAATTCAAACAATCTCCTTTTGAACGTCTTCAATTCATTAATTTGCTTTATAATACTCATTTAATTAAAATTAAATAACTTGATGACATTAATTTTAATTTATTCAATAAAGGTCGCTTATTGGAACCAAATAGTTTGAAAATATTGGAATCATGCTTTAATGGATTAGATAGGGTTTAAAAAGATGAATCAGTCATATTTAAAATGATAGACCAGAGTAAGGCATGAAAGATTTTTAGATGAAAAGTTGAACCTAAACTCTATAAATAAGCCTAATAGGTTGACTAACCTATACGTTAGGAATGATTTCCTAGCCAAGATACCCATGGCTTTCCATCATCCCGGGAAAACCGGTTTCCATGAACTATAACCAGTCTCATAACCAAGAATTCCCTTTAAATATTGTAGTTCAAGGGATTCGTAGTTTCAAAGAGGTTTGAAAAATCTTCATCAATAATCATCGGTTACATCTTTCTAAGGTATTCCCTTAAGTCTCATGGGGTAGGTTTAAGTGTTTTGTATATCCTAGTTCTTAATTTTAGCTAGGTACCTAAACTGTCTTAGGTTTCTATACTCAGACTAACCTAGGGTAAGTGTATGCCTCTGAGTTATGGTGGCTATGTTAGCTAACATAGGGTTCATGTCGAATTTGCCTAGGTTATATTTCAATTCTTAATCTTGGTGTATTTTAACTATAATTTGAAGTTCAATATTCAATTAATCATTTTTTTCAATTTCTAGATTTTGTCAGTGAAGTTGGATAATCAAGGTTTTCTAAGTTTTGAAGTTTGTATTTTTTATATTTTTGTTTGAGAGGAAAACCACCTAGGAGGGACTTCTGTATTTTAATTTTTAATTTTTTTTCATTTTCTTAATCATTTTTGTTTGTTTTTAAACATGAAAAATGTACAATGAGACATACAGGACATGCAATGCATACCATGAAATAACACAATAAAATGTGGAGACATGCATAAAATAGCATAACTATAGGCTTGGATTACACTTGGATCGATTCAGGGTAGTTCGGGTTTAAACTGGGTCGGCTTGGGTTGACCTGAGTTGGCTGGGGATGAGTTTATGATTGACTTGGGTAGGCTTGGGTTTAACTTGGGAATGACTTGGGTTGATCTTGATAGGTTAGGGTTTGATTTGGATTGACCTACGTTGACTTGGGTTGGCCTGGGTAGCTTAGGGCTTGATTAGGGTTGACCCAGGCAGGTTAAGGTTTGATTAAGCTTGACTCGTGGAAGTTAAGGTTTGATTTTGGTTGGCCCGGGTCCTCAAGATTTGATTTGGGTTCACTCGGATTGACTTGGGTCGACCCGACTAGGTTAGGGTTTGATTTGGGTTGATCTGGGTTCAACCGAGTAGGTTTGAGTTTGAGTTTGAGTTTGGTTTAGGTTTAGGGTTTGGGCTAGGTTGGGTCAGACCTGAGATAGGTTTAGGTTTTAGGTTAAGTTAGGTTAGGTTAGACATGGGTTAGGTTTAAGTTAGATTATTTTTTTGCTACCATGTTGATATTCATATAGTCAATTATATACTCTGGCTTATTTTTAATATCTTCATTAAATCATCACCCATTTTATTTGTATGTCTAATTTTACATATGAACATGTAATCTTCTTGTTACTTCATATCAAGCCTCAAGAAAAAGTGAAGTTCTCTTATCACTTATTTCTTATTATGGCATAAAAATTAATTTATATTTTCACATAGAATATCATTAATATAGATTTATATAATGATTATATCATTATTTAATTTTTTTGATGAGTAGAACGCCATGTACTCAACTGTTAAAAATCATTATCATTTTAAAATGAAATTAACCTCAATGACTTCCACTAAGAGACATATAACTTACAACATTTCCTTTCATACACCTCCTCATAGCAATTGGCCTTCCAAGTGCCTTCTACACAAAACGTAATCATCTAGTACCCCAACATGGTATGAAAAACTATTTGACCTCCTTGCCAACTTCTTCATAAGCCTCCTTAGTAACTTGACCTCCCATCACCAAATTTTTCCAAGTTGGTCATTTTGGCAGTTTTTTTAAGTTGCCTCTCTAAAGAACTGGCTCCCTTTTAGAGAATTTACCAAACTATGTTTCGATTGTGATCAATAAACTTAAGAAACTTCATCTCAAGTTAGGTTGGGTTAGACCTGGGTTAGGTTTATGTTAGATTGGGCTAAACCTGAGCTAAGTCTGGTCTAGGTTGGTTCATACATGGGTTATGTTTAGGGTTTGGGTTAGGTTGAGTCAGGTCTGGGTTGGGTCAGACCTGGGTTAGGTTTAGGGTTTGGGCTAAACCATTTGAGGGATTAGGATTAAGTCGGGTTCGGGACAACCTGATTCAAACCCAAACTCAAGCCTAATCCAAGGCTATTGAGGTAAACTAATTTATTCTTAAACTTAAAAAACTTAAACTTAACTTAATCATATTTAAATAGAGTAAAAATACTTATAAAGGAGGCAGCTGACCAAAGGATGAGAAGGCTTGTCTAAGAGAACAGGAGGAAGACACTTCGGCACTGCACCTTGCACTGTTTTCTGCCCTCTACACTGAATTGTGGATTGCACTCACTTCTCTTCTATATGAGGCACGATCAACCGCCTTTTATAGGCGGTGACTATCCTGAGCCATCAATCAAATGGGAAATGGACCGACCGGATTACTCCAATTATTTTCGCAACCGTGGACGATTCCTGGATGTTCAGAGTCGTTTGATTGATTGGACAGTCGTGAGGTCGAACCGTGGACGAAGGTCACAGATTAGTGACACAACTGAGAGAGAAATGAAAAAAGTAGGGTGGCGTGACCACACCAAGCTAGAAAAAGGGGCAGGTGACTTTTTCTTAAGGTTCAAAGGCACTGGGACCTTTCCAAAAGCTCTATATAACTAAGGAATCTACATACGACCAAAAAATGAGATCGACAACATTCACTTCATCTCATTGAGTGTTTCTGCATAAAATCTTCACGAATGTGATATTTGGGCATCATGCTAAACCCTAAATCATGCAATATTGTCTGATGTATCTCTCAAGAATCAAACCATCAATTAGGCATCCTCCATCGCTATCAGTATCACATCTAGCTTAGAGGTTGCCTATAAAGGCCACACCCTCTTTCCTCTTCTAAAGGATCTTTTAGACTAATTGAGAGATGAATTCTTAGTGCAAGAGGAAATAAATGACCTTTTTTCTTAATTTCTTCTCAAGTGGCATCTCTCATACCATTTTGAAATTGCAAAAGGAGAAATCACTTAAAAAATGTCACATAAAATTGAAGTTTTAAAAGTATTAAAGCAAAACAACTTATGAATGTAAATCTATTCTCTGACTCGGAGCCATAGACCAGATTTTTTGCCAAAATTACCTTAAAAAAAACTTTTGGCGTTATTTGCGTGCATCCTTTTTTAAAATTTTTACAAAATTTGGCAAGCAATCCCTCAAATTTTGCCAATTTATCATGAGAAACTCCAAAAACACAAAAAAAAAAGAGAGAAAAAAAAAAACTCCAAAATGGCTACGAAAGGAAATAAACAATTTCAAGGAGAAGGTGACCGAAAGATTGGGGTTTTAGATGGGCTAGCCGGCTATCATTCCATTAAAAGGAGATGGAGTAAGAGAAGTTGGAGCTACAACATGGAGAGGTTGGCTGATTCAATTGACGGAGGAGTTAGGAAGGATCCTCTTAAGATTTTTGTTGAGTCCTTAGTGGATTCATGGTTGTGTACCAGTTTAACCATAGCGATATTGAGGACTAAAGCTGTGGAAGGCATAACATGTTGAACAAATGTGGCATAATTGAGCTTATTAGTATCCCTTATGGCGGGTATGAGATCGCGCTCAACTCCGGCTCCGACTCCTATGAGTAGGAACATTAGGTAATGATTTGTAAGTCGGGCATTTGGGGCACAAAGCATGTTCATGTGCAATGGTTTAACAAGCTTTACACATGGAAGCTTTACAGGCTGCTGCATTTCTCCCCCCTAACTAAGGAAAAAATATTACATCGGCTCTAATCACAACACGCCACGTGTACGGTCTGATTCTACTGATTACAAAAAACTAAATAGTTTAATGCATGATAGGACCGGACCGTACACGTGATGCATTGTGATTGGAATCATAATGAAGATAGTAATAAAATCAGCAAGGTTGAATCAATAGAAATTTGTATGCTAACCCACCCTTTCAAAAGTTAGTCGGGCTTCTTTACCAGTAAAAGAGCCAATCGGTGGTGAGATTCCTATCTTACTAGCAATTTTAGAAATCGGACCAACAGCAAAGTGAAAGGTTAGTAAATTTTACATTTTTAAAGTCTTATTTAATGGGCTGAGAGGTAGAATTCCAGCTCCTAAGAATAACAGGCTTTCCACCAACCAACTAAAGTCCACCATTGAAGACCATTTCTAAATCCTCGGCACAGTTGAATTCAAAGAGAAAGAAACCATTCACAACAGAGATCAAGCCTACATTACCTCACAAACAGAAGGCAATAAACGATTTCCAGAACTATTCCACAAAAAAAATCGAATATTTAAATAGTCACCGACACCTAACTAAATTCTAACCGTATTACACGCGGACATTACCGAATTCTGTTTAGCTTATCCGTGATTCCAATCAAACTCTCCAGTTTCCTTCCCTTTATCAGTCTCACAGATCTCTCAGCGGCTGTTTGATGGGCTGTCTATGAGTAGGTATTAATTGCTTAATTTGCTTTTATTTTGATTAAGATATAAGAAATCAGTAAAAAGGTCACACTTTCAGTCTTACGCAATGATATTATTTCAATTTTATTTTAAATATGACAATATTGTTTACTTTAATCCAACTGCCTATGCACCGATCCAGAACTGTACACAGCTTTTAACAAATAGTAGGAATCTCAATAATACTAATTTTATTTCCCACAACATAGTAAAAAAAAGTAAATCTTAATCACTCTAAAGTAGTAGATTTATGAACTCCAGGAAGGGTGGTCCGTTTGGGGGAGCTTATAAGTGCGGGGGCATTTTTGAAAATGCTGCGGTACCGTTTGGATTGCGTGTTTCGCTCGCTTATCCGAAAACACGGTTACATTTTTACACTAAACGCAGGCCGCGGGTCGAACCCCGCGATCGACGCGAGGGCCGCGTTTCATGATAAGCTGCTTATCCTGAAAAGCACAAACTGCCCAAACACAGCTAATTGTTGGTGCGACAGAGATGAACTCACGAGCTATGCGAAGGTAGGAAGAAATGCTTAAACCAGTTAGATTTACTAAATCTGAATTTACATCCTAAAAGTGACGAAATGAGGGAAGAAAAGAAGGAACACAAAAAAAATTTAGATTTAACGGAAACGTTGGATTTAATTTATATTTTTTTTAATGTTTGACTGGATTTACACTAAATTCATGGCTAATTCTTCTTTAAATCATGTTACCAAACATTCATTTAGGCTCCTCAATCGGAGTAAACATTATGCGCTACCAAATGTGCACTTAGCTTGTCTGCATGTAATATTTCATCCTA
Organism: Phalaenopsis hybrid cultivar; assembly: GCA_002079205.1. Lineage (NCBI taxonomy): Eukaryota > Viridiplantae > Streptophyta > Magnoliopsida > Asparagales > Orchidaceae > Phalaenopsis > Phalaenopsis hybrid cultivar. Next base: position 192,124 of record JXCR01046937.1, on the reverse strand, counting down.
CGATTTCTCTATTGAGCAAATAAAACAAAATCGAAGAAGAGGAAGAAGAAATGAGAAACATTGAAACAGAATAAATGGATTGTATGCATATAATTGCGAAAAATGTGAGAATTACATAATGTAAATTATAGTAAACACATGAATTAGCCATTGACCATGCAGACCAACAGATGATAAAAATGGGGCATAAAGCTTATATATTTATAATGGAAATAGGAAAAAAAAAAAGAAAAAAACATTAGCTTCATCCCATCTTCTTTTCTCTCAATCACTCTTTCTTTTTCTCTGTCTCTATCTTCTGATTCTCCCCTTTTGTTCAGAAAACCAGTAACATATTACAATAAAAAACTTAAAAAAATAAATAAAGCATAAATAGACAGCACAAAGTTCAAATCACAGTACGCCCAAATTCGTTAATTAAGAATGCATTCATATTTTCTCCAATTTTCTGTAGCCCAATCTATGACAAAGAGCACGATTGCCTAACCTGAGAGGTTATTGAAAGCATCGCACCTCCGGCGAACCTCACCGTTCCTTCCGGTCTTGACACCATAGATACTGAGCTTTTGCATCGAGTGAGCAAAGTCCTCGAAGAATACGTTCTGGTTTTCAGCATAAAGCTTCACCAATGGCGCCGTCTGCGGATCCGATGCTAACTTCTGATCCGTGGCGAGAAGCCCTAATCCCCTCAGCAGATTTTGGTAATACAAGTTATCGAACTTACCCGGCGTCATGATGTCGTTGAATGTCGCGATGGTGGAATCCTTGAGGTAATTCGCACATGCCTTCTGCAAAGCCTGGGCGAATCGAGGATTCATGGTCGGATCATAAGCGAATGGACCGCCATTATTGAAGTTGAAGATCCGGTTGGCGTATTCAGTGCAATGTGAGAATCCCACGGTGTGAGCGCCGGAGAGAGCGACGAAATCTCGGATGGTGAAACCCTTGGATGCGAATAGATGGATGATTTTATCAATAGATGTGTTAGGGCGAGCGNTTCAGTGCAATGTGAGAATCCCACGGTGTGAGCGCCGGAGAGAGCGACGAAATCTCGGATGGTGAAACCCTTAGATGCAAATAGATTGATGATTTTATCAATAGATGTGTTAGGGCGAGCTAGATTGGACTCAACGTAAGCGGCGGTGGAGGTGAAGGAGTCCTTGCGGCCAAGGCGGATGGGGTAAAAGGGGCCGCCGAGCATGGAGACGAGATCTCGAGTGGCGATCGCGAGGATATCAGCGCAGGAGACGATGCCGGGGCATTGGAGCTCGAGGGAAGCCTTGGCACGGACGATGGCGTCGAATGCGTCGCCGGGAAGGGAATGGTTGATGTCGGCGTCGCGCTCGGCGACGTTGAAGTTATTGGAGGAGATGAGGACGGAGGCGTCGCAGCCGGAGACGAAGCAGTCGTGGAAGAAGAGGCGGAGGACGCCGGCGCCGGTAGTGGGGCTGTTGATCTGTTTGGTGGTGATGATGTCGGAGATGATCTGGTGGACGCGGGGGCAGGAGGTGTTGTAGTAGTCGACGGAGAGCTTGGCGGAGACGGAGAAGGAGGTAGAGAGGAGTAGAAGAAGCAGGAAGGGCAACATTGCTGCTGCGGTGGTGGGGATGATGGCGTCGGCGGAGATGGTGGCGAGGGGGATTTCGTCGGCAACGGCGACGGTGATCCGGCGAGGAGGGGAGGGGTTGGTTTTTGTGGGTGAGGAAAGGAACNATTGGAGGAGATGAGGACGGAGGCGTCGCAGCCGGAGACGAAGCAGTCGTGGAAGAAGAGGCGGAGGACGCCAGCGCCGGTAGTGGGGCTGTTGATCTGTTTGGTGGTGATGATGTCGGAGATAATCTGGTGGACGCGGGGGCAGGAGGTGTTGTAGTAGTCAACGGAGAGCTTGGCCGAGACGGAGAAGGAGGTGGAGAGGAGTAGAAGAAGCAGGAAGGGCAACATTGCTGCTGCGGTGGTGGGGATGGTGGAGACGGCGGAGATGGTGGCGAGGGAGATTTCGTCGGCAACGGCGACGGTGATCCGGCGAGGAGGGGAGAGGTTGGTTTTTGTGGGTGAGGAAAGGAAGAGCGAGCGAGAGGCTGGGAGATGATTCAGGGATTTATTTTCTTATTTTCTTTTATTATTATTATTATTATTATTATTATTATATTGATATGGTTGAATTTAATTTTTTGGCATTATTGTTTATTTTTGGGAAGGGTGTTCTTAGGGGAAAAAATTTGTGTAAGTAAGACGTACACAATGCTGCAAACATGATTGAGATTAAATGGGTGTTATATCGGTATTATATTTGTGTTATATCACTTGTAACCTCCACGTAACCTCTATATAACCTACATGAAACCCACATGAACTTATAAATAATTTTCGTGCTTCTGTTTTCACATATCTGTAGGTTGCATATATATTACATGAAAGTTACATGAAAGTTACAAGAGATATAACATGAATATAATGCCGATATAACGCCCATATAACCTTCATTATGTACGCAGCGTTGTGTACGTCTTACACACGCAAATTTTTTCCGCTCTTATGGGGGAGGATGAAAGCGAGTATAATGAGTGTTTAAAATTTTAAATAGTTTTTAATTATTAGAATGAGATTTTTTTTCCCTGAATTTGTAGAAGTGCTGAATTGATTTATAGATTTTTTAAATTGGGGCTACAATAATCCCGATAGAGGACGAACAATACGGATTTAATAAGTTTGAAATTAATTTTACACTTTTATAAACTTTGAGAATAAAATTGTCACTCGTAAATAGTCAAGAGATCATTTTCNTTTCGTGAATTTATAGAAGTGCTAAATTGATTTCTAGATGTTTTAAATTGGGGCTACAATAATCCCTATAGAGGACTCACAATAACAATTGAAATTAATTTTACACTTTTATAAACTTTGAGAATAAAATTATCTCTCATAAATAGTCAAGAGATTATTTTGGCAATTTGCTTTTCATAAATCTAACAAGAAAAATTTTATAATTACAATTATAATATAGTAGTTTGAATTTAATATTTATCTAGTATTTATTGTTTTTTTTTAATATTTGTTTTAAATTTGAATACAAAATGTGAGAAGGTGTTTAATTATATAATCAGTTGCATAAATTTAAGAACTATATATATATAAGGTATTCAATTATTATGTATTTGCATATCTTGCATCTAAATTTTGAGGTTTTTTATTTTCATTTTTAATTTTTTTCACCCACGATATTTTTTATATTTAGGTTTTTTTTTTTTGTGAAATATAGGTAATTATTAAAATTGAAATGTTAGATATATAAATACACAACTATNTATATATATATATATATATATATATATATATATAATTTTGTGTTTGAAATATAAGTTGATATGCTATCAACAAATTTTCATCTTCTAATGCAGATCTCAAGGCATAACACAAATCTTGAAGTACTTTTTTGAATTAGGAATGCTTAAACTTCAATTAAAAATCATCCAAAAATCTGATTTCAACAAACTTATATTCAAACTGACCGACTTTGCAAGATAATAATAATATTAACAAAATTGGTCTAATCTAAGTCAAATCAAGCCATTTTTGAAAAGCTTCTAGTGTCTAATTAGAAAGTTAAAAGAATTTTAAATCTGACAAACTTATAGTTGGAACACACATCTCAAAAGATTAATCCAACGAGTCCCAGATCACACTCAATCCCGCCATCACTAGCGTGCATCTCAAATGTCCACATAATGTCTTTTGATCAAGGGATTTCTTTGGATCTTCCAATGGAGTGGTTCAAATTCTTTTATTATTTGTCGGGAGGTCATTTCTAGAATCTATAAATAGAGTTCTACCCTCTTCATGACAGGGGAGCTAGACCATGAACCAGAGAAAGCCCAAACTTGAAGGAGAAATAGCTGAGGTTCAATGTTCCACAATAAAATCTAGCAAACGTCGTTCGCTCCTACAATCGCTGAACACCTTGAACCAGTGCTCGCCTACGACCATCAACCGCCGCTCACCTACCACTATCAACCACCACTTGTCGATTGTTGTTAACCATTATCATCTGCATCTGCTCGTTGCAACAAAGCTCCTCTTAGAATCATGATGCGTGATGTAGAATCCCTAGGTACCTTGTAAATTAACAAAGCACCCTACGAAGCAAGTGTGACAATGCACCCCAAAAACATTGTAACGATGTGCCTCAAACATCATCTAACGAAACACCCCAAAAATGATATAACGACCCATTCCAAAAACGATATGATCAAGTACTCCAAAGACGGTGTAACAACACACCTCAAAGAAAAGCTTCCAGACTGGAGACAACCTTCATTGTAAATGAGTGTTTTCTCTCCTCCTCCTCACCGTACTAGAGTTCCTCTTCAACTAAATTAGAAAGTTGTTCTCTTCATGGGATGATACACGAGATGCTTTATAGTCTGGTTTGCTAGTAGGGGCCAACAAATTCAAAAGAATTATCATTCTTGAGTACGACTACAATTATATTTTCAAGTAAAAAAGTAAAATCCATATTGACCTACGCACAGTATGAAGAAATGTGGAATAAGTTTTGACACTTCATAATGGACTTAATCAGTCTTAAAAGACTCGATTCTACCTCGTTCATCACAGCTACGACTTAAAACAAAAGTTTTGACTAACAACCTTAGATAGGTAAAAAATTATTGGTGGATTCCCACCGAACTCTTTGTTGTGGCTATAGTCGTCAAATGAATGTGCTTGGACTAACATCCTAGGAAAGGTTGAACATTTGTAGTATTACAAGCTTTGAAATGTGCAACTACATCAAAAGCCTTGGAAGGCACACGCTTCAAAATGCACAAACCTCAGAAGGTACGATCATCAACAATTATATACATACATATANATATATATATATATATATATATATATATATATATATTATAAAAAGCACACATGATAATTTTGATTACGGATTTCTACATATTTTAGAAACCAAAGAATCTCATAAGGCATAAGCCTTAGAAGAGTACAACGTCATTATGCTCCTACTACGAAGATGAGGGCATCAACAACACCCTATAAGTTGGTCAACGAAAGCTCAAAAATTAGCAACAATAGCTGAGAAGTTAAGTGATAGCAACCCGTGACAACCTAGGCGATGTTGCAACAAAAACTCAAAAGAAAAGGTGAAAGCAACCTCATAAACAATGTCAAAACTTTTACTACATCAACAAAAATAAAGACATAAAGATAAACACATTATCACCATGTACAAATATCACATAAGCCAATTTGAAAGCTACAAAGACCAATACAAACTGGTATAAAAGCTACAACAAGTCAACAGAAGTTTTGACATTGCTGAGAAGCAACACACTGGTCTCCTAATTTTGACATCCTCCACATTATCAAGAGGCCCGCAACTTCATTTTCACTTGTTCAAAATCCAACATCTTCACTTGAAAAGTCTACAAAGTTTTTGCATTTTGATTGTGGAGTTGTCCTTCTTGTGCTCGCTAAGGATATGATCAATGTATGTAAGCTCAATCCTTCATGTCCTTGAATAAAGGGCCAACTCATTTTCAAATAGTGTTAGCATTTTCTTCTCAAAATTCCCGTAATTCTACTAATTTTTAAGGGATATGATTCTTCAGATATTGGCATCTCAACAGTGCATTCACAGGAAGGCTAGACAACTTGACAACAAAGTGAAAAATTTCCTTTAAAAAGCACTATAATTGCGCAAAATAACATCCTACAGAAATTACCGTAGCAACATGTGAAATCTCTTGTGAAATGCACAACAATGAAGTTCCAAATTCTCCTTAGGTCCCATCTGAAATATAGAGAGGAGAGACTTCAACCTTTCTCCAAGAAGAATCCCCTCTTGAATACGTGACGAGGAAAGTACAACTTCTCTTCATGAAGAATCTCGTTTGGAATGCGCAACAAGGAAACTCTAATATTTCTTTAACAGGGATCTTCTTCGTAATGAATGTCAAAGAGAATCTAACTTTAATTCATGAAGAATCCCCTCCGGAATGCAATGCAAGGAAAATCAAATTTCTATTTATGAAGAAAACACTTTAGAAGGCATGACTGGGAAACTAGAAGACCCCCTTTGGGATACATAACTGGGAGAAGTCAATTATTTATCCCATTTATGGCCTATTTATGGGCTCAAAATGACCAAAAAGATAAAAAAAGAAAGTTAAAATTTTTTTAATTTAGTTTATCCGACATATCCCCATGTGAACCGTCTAATTTCACATAATCGAATGATTGTAAGCTCATGTGATTTATGCATTCTAGTAAGTGATTTAAGTGCCTGCACGATTTCACACAACAAAGGGTGTAACCACTTAAAAAATCACGTGCTTGTGCTATTCTGCCATATGGAACAATCCTAGGCAATCTGATCCCATCCACATACACTATATGCGTTGTTCGATTCCGTCCCACATATTACCGATCAGGTTTGGCCACCATATGGTGGCCCTTGCATCTGCATGGTTTCCCATGGTTCAGCTAGTCCGATTTGCGCCCACTCCGCTAGCCCAATCCCAACCCCCTTCTTCGACCTGCTTTGCTTTGACTTCCCAAGCACCCAACTCGTCCTGCCTGCCTGGGTTTGACCAACTTGCAAAAAAATATTAACATATAAGTGGAGGCCAGAGCTTGAACTCGCTGCCTCAGAGATAGTGAACGCACGACTGCTAATTGGGTTGTGCGTAATTTATAAGTGGAGGCCAGGTCGGGGCTTTGAGCCAATATTTTCATTTATACCTATTTGCTTTATCTAATGCATAAAAAATATTACCTCCAAAAATTTTAACTTATTGAATGACCCTCATCATCATTAGAATGACTCAAAAAATTCAAACTTCAAGATAAGATAATTGCTGAGAGGGGAGTCATGTTCTAAAGCAGAGTCTGACATCAAAAGAATGTGTNAAGTCAATAGAAGTTTTGACATTACTGAGAAGCAACACACTGGTCTCCCAGTTTTGACATCCTCCACATCATTAAGAGTCTCGCAACTTCATGTTCACTTGTTCAAAATCCAACATCTTCACTTGAAAAGTCTACAAAGTCTATGCATTTTGATTGAGGAGTTGTCCTTGTGCTCGCTAAGGATATGATCAATGTATGTAAGCTCAGTCCTTCATGTCCTTGAATAAAAGGCCAACTCATTTTCAATTAGTGTTAGCATTTTCTCTCAAAATTTCCGTAATTCTACTAATTTTTAAGGGACATGATTCTCCAGACATTAGCATCTCAACAGTGCATTCGCGGGAAGGCTAGACAACTTGACAACAGTGTGAAAAATCTTCTTTAAAAAGCACTATAATTGTGCAAAAAAAAGACTCTACGGAAGTTACCGTAGCAATATGTGAAATCTCTTGTGAAATGCATAGCAATGAAGTTCCTATTTTTCCTTAGGTCCCATCTCGAATATAGAGAGGAGAGACTTCAACCTTTCTCCAAGAAGAATCCCCGCTGGAATACACGACAAGGAAAATACAACTTCTCTTCATGAAGAATCTCGTTCGGAATGCACAATAAGGAAACTCTAATATTTCTTTAAGAGGGATTTTCTTCGTCATGAATGTCAAAGAGAATCTAACTTTAATTCATGAAGAATCCCCTCTGGAATGCAATGCAAGGAAACACAAACTTCTTTTTACAAAGAAAACACTTTAGAAGGCATGACTGAGAAACTAGAAGACCCCCTTTGGGATACATAATTGGGAGAAATCAATTATTTATCCCATCTATGGCATATTTGTGGGCTCAACATGACCAAAAAGATAAAAAAAAGAAAGCTAAAAGTTTTCTAATTTAGTTTGTCCGACATATCCCTATGTGAACTGTCTAATTTCACATAATCGAATGATTGTAAGCTCATTTATTCATGCATTCTAGCAAGTGATTTATGTGTCTGCATGGTTTCACACAACAAAGAGTTTAACCACTTAAAAAATCACGTGCTTCTGCGATTCTGCCATATGGATCAGTCCTAGGTAATCAGATCCCATCCACATACACTATATGCGCTGTTCGATTCCGTCCCACATATTACCGACCAGGTTTGGCCACCATATGGTGGCCCTTGCATCTGCATGGTTTCCCATGGTTCAGCTAGTCCGATTTGCGCCCACTCCGCAAACCCTATCCCAACCCGCTTCATCGACCTGCTTTGCTTTGACTGCCCAAGCACCCAACTCGTCCTGCCTGCGTGGGTCTGACCAACTTGCAAAAAATACTAACATATAAGTGGAGGCCAGTGCTTGAACTCGCTGCCTCAGAGATGGTGAACACACAACTGCTAACTGGGTTGTGCATAATTTATAAGTGGAGGCCAGGCTAAGGCTTTGAGCCAATATTTTCATTTATAACTATTTTCTTTATCTAATGCATAAAAAATATTACCTAAAAAAATTTTAACTTATTGAATGACCCTCATCATCATTAGAATGACTAAAAAAATTCAAACTTCAAGATAAGATAGTTGCTGAGAGGGGAGTCATGTTCTGAAGCTGAGTCTGACATGAAAAGAATGTGTAGTGATTAAATGTTGACTAATTAGTTATACTATTTAGCTTGAGGTAGTTTAGTAGTCTATAAATATCTCCATTTAAAGAGGATAATATATGAAAGAGTGAAAGACAAGAAGGAGCTATACTCTGTTTGAATAGATTAATGGTCCGTTTGTGGCAGCTTATAAGTGCGGGAAGCGTTTTCAAAACTCCGTCATACCGTTTGGTTCGCGCGTTTCGTCAGCTTATCTGAAACTGCGTTTGAGTTTTTACACTAAATGCAGTCCGTGGGTCAACCTCTGCGGCCCGCCCGCGGGCCGCGTTCAGCATAAGCAGCTTAGTTTAATAAATATATAAAGATTGTGGGTCTTTGAAATTTCTTGTCTTGCTCAAATCACGGCGGTAATTAATAATTCTTAAATTTTTAAGTAGACTATCAAAACACCCACCAGCACCACGAGGTCCCCACACGCCGAAACTGTGGTTCGGCTTCGGGTGCTTTTATGGGTGGTCCATGATTCTTGCGCCCCGCCGGGTCACATGGCGGGCCGTATGTGCCGGAATTATGTTAAATATATGGGCCGTTGGCCCACAGAGCATAGACGTGAACGAGCCTAGTAGAGCTGCAGCTGCCTTACAAGGAAATATAACTAATTATTGAACGCTGATGACAGCTTTACGGGTTATTGGATTACACGTCTTAATGAGTATAGAATAAAAGAATTTGTTTGGAATTTTTTTTTTTTTTTAATATTCAATAAAAATGGGATATTTACATACTTATCACATAATTCTTTTGTATTTGTATATCTAACACCTATCATATTTAGACCTCTTATGAATTTTCTTTCATATTTTTAAAAAATAATCGATTTCGAGATGTCCCAAATTAATTTTCAGTTGAACCAATTTGAGTTATTATAACTAATTAAGTTAAATTGATTTGAAATATTTTTTTTATTTGAGTCAATTTAAACTTGAGTATTTAATATTCGAGCAAGTTCTACTTTTTGAGAGGTGACACAATGTCAAATATAATCATAATATCTCCACTATTTGTATCATTCATCCATTTCACCGATGCCATAAATTATTCCTTCCATAGTAAATGGTCCACTGCAGAGATAATAATATACGAGTACATCTTACAATCATATATATGTATTTATGCATGTATATATATTACACGTATCATAAGATAGGAGGAGAGAGAGGAGTGTGCGTCAATGAGGATTAATCATTCTTATCGATTAGCCTTTTCTCGTAAAATGATTCATCTCTTTAGAGAGGAGGGATATAATATGTGAAGTTATATGTTTTCGGCTGCTATGATGGAATAAAAGATCACGGGGATCATGAAGAATGAATGACTTCCCTCAGCTTCTCTTTAAAGAAGATCAAGAATCCCCTGAGAAAAGCCTCTTGAAAGCTCGTCCCAAGCTCTTCTCATTTGCTTAGCTCCCTCCCTCCAGTGGTGGATGAATAGCTCAAATGAGTTCTTCTCATGGGTTACTCAACCATAGGAAAAAAATCTAAGGGTTTAAGGTTGCTTTCCGAATTTAACAATGACTCAAAATATCTCTCATGCCATTTTTAGGTGACAAACCAGGCCATAGGGAAAGGATCAACTGTCTCAGCCCCCTTGCCGGCAGAAATCCTAGGACCAGAGGTCCATTTTTGCAAAATGGGTTCAGGAGGCGCGACCGAGGCGAACTCGGGCGTGGTCCCGCCACTGTTCACAGTGTCACGAACGAGGGCCTGGTGTGGTGACGCCCAAGGCCCAGAGTAATTACGTCGGGCGCTCTGTTTGGCTAGTGTGGTCATGCCAACTTCGAATGTGGTAACGCTGGCAGCAGGCCATTTGGGGCATTTTTGGAAGGTTTGGTGTTGTCACGTCTGTTTAGGCGTGGTTACGCCGTAGCTGGGGGTGGTCACGCCGGCTCCCAAAAACTCTGGCTTCCGGAAAAGCTCGCAAAGGGGGTTCTAGGCCTCGTGGGACTTCTGAAAGATTGAATATGAGTAAGTCATGATCCTTGGATCTCCATAAGGGACAAGGATGTGTTTTAGAATGACTCGAGAAGACAAACTGTATATTTGTCGACAACGTGAGATCCCTTTATCTAAACCTTAGGCTTAAGGTCCGAACACGGTGCAGTGCACTCTTGTCAACGGTCTGCGTCACGAGAATGTCCATATCAACAAAGTACAACCTTGTGTTATAGGGACAATTGTCGATGCAAAGGATACTAGAGGCTATGTCGTTCTGATAACGATTGACTTGGAGCATTGTCGTGACGACGAGACCCCAATTGTAGTGTTTATGTTTCTAGGTGAAGATGTCTACTGTGTATCACATAAAAAATGGATGCCAATAGTGTGCTATGTTGTTCTGATTATTGGCTCTTACTGAGGACACTTAGTGTCGTCCATGCGACTATATGTGACACTAAACTCTTTCCCTAAATTAGGTGAGATGATTGGCAGATCGATGTCTTTTCTTGGCTCGATCAGCTTTAGTCCTTGTTCAAGCGGTCTAAACCCGATTGGCCTCCAACCTCGGTTCTGAGGGTTGCATTAGGTTAGATAAGTGGGTCCACACTCCTTACTTACACCTTTTGTCTTCTAGACCATTGGATCTCCTCCATATTCATGCTAGTGCATTCCCGATGTACCTATATACATAAGAAAGTTAATGCCACCTTATCATATAAAGTGTTATTATATCCCTAATCCTCATACATGAAGATGACAATTAGAGATAATATCGACTACCATGCAGGATTGTTGGGTTGAGATCATTGCCGTGGGCATGGGTAGAGGACGACTGCCCTTATATAGCCTTAATAATGTGATAGAATCAGAGATAACGTGGAGCACCATGATTTTGTTGTGACGCTAAAGATATTTTGGGTCGTCAAAACCATATGTTAGGGCCTTGGCCAGGTTAATGTTGCGATGCAGGGTCAATGTTGTCTAGTTGGGTATATTGACACTTCGTCAAAGTCGTTATCTTCCCCACTTGCAAGGTTGTTAGCGATTAAAGTTTGAGTCTGCCCGCGAACCGGCTGGCCTCATTTACACTCGCATCGAACTAACCTGTTTTAAAGTTCTAAATTTTTATTCTTAAAAAGAAAAAAGAAAAAATAAAGGTGCTATCGACATGAATAGAAATACGCATTTACAGACAACTTATGTTTAAAATACATATTTTTAAAAGGTAGATTAACTAGAATATAAACCATTACATATATATTGAAAATATAAATCAATTATATCAAAGATGACACATGTCTTAAATGTGCAGCCGCTTAATGACATTTGGAAATCTGCATGGTATTTTAAATCCCTCATAATTTTCTTAGGGCATTTACATTCATACCTTCAAATTCTTACATATTTACATACCAACCAGTTAAATNTTATTAGGGCATTTACATTCATACCTTCAAATTCTTACATATTTACATACCAACCAGTTAAATATATATATACTTTTACATTTATATCCCCCACAAAATTCACATCACATAAAAAATATATTAGCTTAGATTTAATAAGTGAAATACACCTTTTGCGCATGCTTAAATAAGTTAGTTATATATATAAATTGAAGTTTAAATATTAGATATGCAAATACATAGGAATTAAGTGGTTAGTAAGTAAATCTTCCAATTTTATTTTGCATTATCTCTAAATTTTTAACTAATAATATTAAGTAATTAAATTGATTTTACAATAATTAAAAAATAATAATTACTATTGTACTGCACTTAGGGTGTAAACGAGCAGCGTTTATATTTCAAGCTAAAAAAGTGTGTTCGTGTCNGTATTTAGGGGTGTAAACGAGCGGAACACGAGCTGAGCATGTCGACTCGTTTATATTTCGAGCTCAAAAATTGTGTTCGTGTTCGACACGTTTGCTTAACGAGCCGAACACGAGCTGTTCACGAACAAAGAGTCATTTTAACAACCCTAATTATCGAACACGAGCTGTTCACGAACAAAGAGTCCTTTGAACAACCCTAATCATGTCGCCATAAAATAATAAGGGTTTGAGCGAGCTGTTCACGAACAAAGAGTCCTTTTAACAACCCTAATCATGTAACCATAAGACAATAAGGGTTTGGGCAAGATAAACATATTATTATATATATTAAAACATTATTTGAAACTAATTTAATAATTTTTATTCTATTTTCTTAATTAATATTTTAATTGATTATAAATCTTTGTAGTTATTGTAGTTAATTAGATTTTTTTAAATACTACNGAATATGTTGACAAAACTCTCTAAACAAAATCCTACAGACTTCAAAACAACATTTTTGAACGCATGCACCGCTNAACCGTGGTTAGGCTGCGGGTGCTTTAATGGGTGGTCCATGATTCTTGTGCCCCGCCAGGTCACATGGCGGGCCGTATGTGCCGGAATTATGTTAAATATATGGGCCGTAGGCCCACAGAGCATAGACGTGAACGAGCCTAGTAGAGCTGCAGCTGCCTCACAAGGAAATATAACTAATTATTGAACGCTGTGATGACAGCTTTATGGGTTATTGGATTACACGTCTTAATTAGTATGGACTAGTCAAGTATCATATTTGTATAGACTTGAACGAGTATTTAATATTCGAGCCAGTTCGACTTTTTGGGAGGTGACACACTATCAAATATAATCATAATATCTCCACCAACAATGCTCTAGTCAAGTATCATATTTGTATCATTCATCCATTTCACCGATGCCATAAATTATTCCTTCCATAGTAAATGGTCCACTGCAGAGATAATAATATATCGAGTAGATCTTACAATCATATATATGTATGTATGTATGTATATATATCACACGTATCATAGGATAGGAGGAGGAGAGAGAAGTGTGCGGCAATGAGGATTAATCATTCTTATCGATTAGCTTTTTCTCGTAAAATGATTCATCTCTTTAGAGAGGAGGGATATAATATGTGAAGTTACATGTTTCGACCGCTCTGATGGAATAAAAAATCATGAGGATCAAGGAGAATGAATGACTTCCCTCAACTTCTCTTCAAAGAAGATCAAGAATCCCCTAAGAAAGGCCCCTTGAAAGATTGTCCCAAGCTCTTCTTTTCTTTCTTAGCTCCCTCCCTCCAGTGGTGCCTGAATAGCTAAAATGAGTTCTTCTCATGGGTTACTGAACAATAGGAAGAAAATCTAAGGGTTCAAGGCCGTTTTCGCAATTTAACATTGACCCAAAATATCTCTCATGACATTTTTAGGTGACTAACCGGGGCATAGGGAAAGGACTAACGATCTCGGACTCCTTGCCGGCAGAAATCCTAGGACCAGAGGTCCATTTTTGCAAAATGGGTTCAGACGGTGCGACCGAGCCAAACTCGGGCATGGTCCCGCCACTGTTCACAGTGTCACAAACGAGGGCTTGATGTGGCGACGCTCAAGGCCCGAAGTAATTACGTCGGGCGCTCTGTTTGGCCGGTGTGGTCACGCCACCTTCGAACGTGGTAAAGCTGGCAACAGGCCATTTGGGGCATTCTTGGAAGGTTTGGTGTTGCCATGTCTGTTTAGGCGTGGTTACGCCGTAGGTTGGGCGTGGTCACACCGGCTCTCAAAAACTCTGGCTTCCGGAAAAGCCCGCAAAGGGGGTTCTAGGCCTCGTGGGACTTCTGAAAGATTGAATATGAGTAAGTCATGATCCTTGGATCTCCATAGGGGACGAGGATGTGTTTTAGAAGGACTCGAGAAGATGAACCATATATTTGTCGACAAAGTGAGATCCATTTATCCAAACCTTAGGCTTAAGGTTCGAACACGGTGCGGGGCACTCTTGTCAACGGTCTGCGTCACGGGAATGTCCGTATCAACAAAGTACAACCTTGTGTTATAGGGACAAGTGTCAATGCAAAGGATACTAGAGGCTATGTCATTCTGATAACAATTGACTTAGAGCATTGTCGTGACGACGTAGACCCCAATTGTAGTATTATGTTTCTCGGTGAAGATGTCTAGTGTGTATCACATAAAAAATGGATGCCAATAGTGTGCTCTGTTGTTCCGATTATTGGCCCTTACCGAGGACACTTAGTGGCGTTCATGCGGCAATATGTGATACTAAACTCTTTCCCTAAATCAGGTGAGATGATTGACAGACCGATGTCTTTTCTTGGCTCGATTAGCTTTAGTCCTTGTTTCAAGCGGTCTAAACCCGGTTGGCCTCCAACCTCAGTTCTGGGGGTTGCATTTGGTTAGATAAGTGGGTCCTTTGATCTTCTACCAATTAATACTCCTTACTTACACCTTTTTGTCTTCTAGACCATTGGATCTCCTTCATATTCATGCTGGTGCATTCCCGATGTACATATATACATAAGAAAGTTAATGCCACCTTATCATATAAAGTGTTATTATATCCCTAATCCTCATACATGAAAGATGACAATTAGAGTTGGTATCGACTGCCATGCAGGATTGTTATCCTTAATGGCATGATAGAATCAGAGATAACGTGGAGCACCATGATTTTGCTGTGAGGCTAGGGATATTGTGGGTTGTCAAGACCATATGTTAGGTCCTTGGCCGGGTTAATGTTGCGATGCAGGGTCAATGTTGTCTAGTTGGGTATATTGACACTTCGTCAAAGTCGTTATCTTCCCCACTTGCAAGGTTGCTAGCGATTAAAGTTTGACTCTGCTCGCGAACCGGCTCGCCTCATTTACACTCGCATCTCACTAACCTGTTTTAGAGTTCTCAATTTTTATTCCAAAAAAAAAAGAGAAAAAATAAAGGTGCTATCGACATGAATAGAAATGCGCATTTACTGGCAACTTATGTTTAAAATACACATTTTTAAAAGGTAGATTAACTAGAATATAAACCATTACATATATATTGAAAATATAAATCAATTATATCAAAGATGACACGTGTCTTAAATGTGCAGCCGCTTAATGCCATTTGGAAATCTGCATGGTATTTTAAATCCCTCATAATTTTATTAGGGCATTTACATTCATACCTTCAAATTCTTACATATTTACATACCAACCAGTTAAATATATATATATTTACATTTATATCCCCCACAAAATTCACATCACATAAAAAAATATATTAGCTTAGATTTAATAAGTGAAATACACCTTTTGCACATGCATAGATAAGATAGTTATATATATAAATTGAAATTTAAATATTAGATATGCAAATACATAGAAATTAAGTGGTTAGTAAGTAAATCTTCCAATTTTATTTTGCATTATCTTTATATTTTTAACTAATAATATTAAATAATTAAATTGATTTTAAAATAATTAAAAAATAATAATTACTATTGTACTGCGCTTAGATATAATAAAAAGAATTAAAAAAAAAATCAGATAATTTCTACAAGCTCCTTTATTTATTTATTTTTCAGAAATTTACTACACAACACATAATTCTTATTTATTTACATATTTAATATCTAAAATGTAATATTTATATTTATAACATTTTTGTGTTCAAAAATATATTTCATTTTTTGTAAGGTTAAAGTTGTAATATAAGAATTATGGGGTGCATTCATGTAAATGCACCATTTTTCCGGCCGGGCTAACTTCCCAAGCCTGAATCCATATCCGAGNTTTATTGAACAAAATTAACGAGCCGAACACGAGCTGTTCGCGAACAACGAGCCGTTTTGACAGCCCTACTTACAATCAATTGGCCCAAGTCATATCAAAATCAATGGTCTTAAGAATTTTGAGAAATTTAACTATATTCAATTGAATTGTGTGTAATATACTGCTAGTAAGGAAAGGGTTGTCAGAGATTCAAATGTTTTCCATCTATCATAGCTGTACGAAGATCCAATATACATATATATAAAACAAAAAACTTAAGGACGGGACATTAGATAGTTTTCATAAAATACTTAAAAAAAATGAAATATCATATTCTTAATAATTACTCAAAATTATTTACAGTAGATTCCTTAGGTTCTCAAAATGTTAAACTTAAGTGTAAAAAGCATAAAAAAAATGATGAAACAAGTTTGTTAGAACTTAAGCTCGGAAGAGCCACCAAAGTCACTATTTTGCAACGTTGCATGCCCGTAAACAGGGACATGCATGTGCTCTCCCACACGCATGCTCACAGGTGCGCACGTAGACACGCAAACGGGTGCACAACGTGCATGCGCATTTAAGAGGGCAACTACTTACATGCATGATATGAGTGCATGTAAGCCCTGTTGACTGCTACAGTGAATTTCAGAAGCACTTGTCTCAACAAAATGAATCATAAGAAAACATTTAAATTTTAATATTTCTTTAGAAATCCATACATCTACATATTTATAACAATTTTANTATCGAACGAAATTAACGAGCCGAACACGAGCTTCTTAACGAGCCGAACATGAGCTGTTCGAGAACAACGAGTCATTTTGACCGCCCTAACTGCGCTTAGATATACATTAAAAGAATTAAAAAAATCAGATAATTTCTACAAGCTCCTTTATTTATTTATTTTTCAGAAATTTACTACACAACACATAATTCATATTTATTTACATATTTAATATCTAAAAATGTAATTTTTATATTTATANTATTTATTTATTTTTCAGAAATTTACTACACAACACATAATTCTTATTTATTTACATATTTAATATCTAAAAATGTAATTTTAATATTTATGACATTTTTGTGCTGAAAAATATATTTCGTCTTTTGTAAGGTTAAAATTGTAATATAAGAATTGTGGGGTGCATGCATGTAAATGCACCATTTTTCCGGCCAGGCTAACTCCCCAGGCCTGAATCCGTATCCGAGGAAAGTGGTTCCACTCAACGGAGTTTTCGTTCTCGTGCTCTGGCTTCCACTTTCCGACTCCCGCCATTTGATGAGCATCGATCCCTCCGCCGCCGCTCGCCGGAGATGATGAAATCGAACGATGGAATCCAAACNATATCCGAGGAAAGTGGTTCCACTCAACGGAGTTTTCGTTCTGGTGCACCGGCTTCCACTTTCCGACTCCCGCCAGTCGATGAGCATCGATACCTCCGCCGCCGCTCGCCGGAGATGATGAAATCGAACCATGGAATCCAAAAAGACTGTAGACGTGGACTCTGAAATCGGATCAGCGGAGAAAGTGGAAGACGATTCCTTTCCCTGTGAGGAGATTCTGTGCTGCGAAAATCCTAAAATCATCCAGTGGGAAGAGCTGCAGCAGGAGCTAGCCAGGCTGTGTAGCCTCTCCTCAGCTCTTACGAAGGGTAACGAACGGAAGGAATTCCTTTCACAGAAGCTCGGATCCGTCATCGAGGTAGGATTCTTCTCATTTTTGGCTACCCGATTTTCGTTTTCACGGTTCATGCAATTGTTGAAATTAGTTTTATGTTCTGGAAGCCGGGCTGTGATTCATACGAGTAAAAACATCTTGTTTGAGTGATTTACGTTTGTTTTACTCTTCGTTTTGTTATTTAGGGTTAGGGTTTTGCATGGGAATTGATAACGAAAGGCTTACAGCATCATCGCAGTATTCTAAATGCTGCCGGAAAAAAAAAGGAAAAAAAAAAAAAGTACTGTACAGCAGGGAATCTCAACTGAACAAAAATACCTGCTTTCATCGTTACCCCATGTCGCATAGTTNCGGAAGGAATTCCTTTCACAGAAGCTCGGATCCGTCATCGAGGTAGGATTCTTCTCATTTTTGGCTACCCGACTTTCGTTTTCACGGTTCATGCAATTGTTGAAATTAGTTTTATGTTTTGGAAGCCGGGCTGTGATTCATACGAGTAAAAACATATTGTTTGAGTGATTTACGTTTGTTTTACTCTTCGTTTTGTTATTTAGGGTTAGGGTTTTGCATGGGAATTGATAACGAAAGGCTTACAGCATCATCGCAGTATTCTAAATGCTGCCAAAAAAAAGGAAAAAAAAAAAACAGTACTGTACAGCAGGGAATCTCAACTGAACAAAAATACCTGCTTTCATCGCTACCCCAAGTCGCATAGTCATGAAAACTCTGCCAAATGAAGCATTATTTAAGAACACTTAAAGCAGCATTCAATTATGCATGTTTTTTTTTGAAGGGGAAGTTGATCCTTAATGAAAATTAAGGTAGAAATTAGTAGATAGTGTGCTTTGAATTTGGGTTTCCTACTTGGAGAAAAAGCTCTCTACCAACTCCTTCACTAGCCTTACTCAATGCAGTGTGTTACTATTATCAGTGGAATAGTAAAAGATAAATTCTCCATGCTTTGCTTTCTTTCCTTTATAGCTATTCTTGTGAGAGTAAAATTCATTTTTGGTATTAGAGAGTCATTCCTAAAGGAGCAACATTAATCCCATCACACATAAGTACCCAAAGAACACCAATGTCACACCATTCAACCACCACAAACCCCAATGGCAAAGACTAGCCCACACAAGCTGGGCAAGTTACCCATCCCTGATCAACTAAAGTTTTTATTGTTAAACATTAAAAACATTACCAACACTCAAAATAACCCCTGAAGACCATCCGCATGGAAATTCTATGTCTCTTTCAACTTTTCCGTGCTAATGGATTCAAAGGGTAATTGGAAGACAAGATAAACCGACCATATGCCCATGCACCACAATTTTATGAAAGATTTCCTCCCAGTCCCTACTATAGCTTATGGCTTCTAGTGAATGAAAACCTTGTTATCATACTCAATTCTACGATCTCAATTCTCCTTCTTCCTTGTGTTCTGAACCTTAACTCATGCAATGCCATTTGGTCTATTATCCAACACTCCCTCCAATCCACCACAATAGATCCCACACAATCAAGCTAAAAAATGAGATTCAAAACCTTTTCATTAAAGACCAATCCATGACCTCTGCATTCAAGTCCAAAGTCAATGCTGTTGCTGCAGGAGGCTCCTCCCTTGACCAAGAAAATATAATTCATTGCACACTCAAGCTTTAAACTTACTTTCAGAACCAGCCTACAACCAATCAACGTAGACAGCCTCTATTTCTTTCTATGCTGTGAGGAAATAAATCAAGCTCCCTGTGAACTCCAAGTTGTGGCTCAACCTTGTGATCCCACAGCTATTTCTATTGTTTGGGGTAGAGGGTGAAGCTGTTAATAATATACTAACGGAAGAAAGAACACCCCATACCTCACAAACTCTCAATTATACCCCACATCCAAAGGGGCTAGACTCTCCACATTTGTAACCTGCCAAATTTGTAATAAAATAGGACACTCAACTACTAAATGCTGATACAAGATTGATTTATCTTCCAGTCCATCATTACTAAACCACAAGCTCTTCTTGTTGGAACACCATCAATGAAATTGGTTGGCATATTTATACTGGAGCAATAAACGATCTCACCATAGATGCAACTTATTTGCACCACATGTAGCCATAACTTGACAATCAACAAATTACAGCTGGCAATGGGTAATAACTTTCCATCGTGCACATAGGACAGACAGTTTGCCAATTTTTCAAAAGTTATACCTATGCGATGTTTTCCATGTCCCTAAATTATCCTATAATATCCTATTCGTTCAAAAACTAGCTAATCCTAATCCTTGATTTCTCCATTTTGACAAATTTGACCACATTTAGATTTGGCCAACCAACTTGACCATTTTCTGGGGACCATCCCATAGAAAACTACCCGCTTTGCTGACATTCACTGTCTCTTTCATCATCTACATCTATAACTTTGGCTTCTATCAACACCAGCACAATTTTATGACAAGAATGCCTCAGACATCTACATTTCAACCTTTAGCAAATATCTTCCTTATATTGACATTCAAGCCAAATATCACTCTTGTACTCCCTGAAACATATCCAAAAGTTGTCGATTATTTTTTTCAATCTCCATTAATCATAGTTATAAACCTCCCCCAGCCATTTCAATACATGGATAAAACTACTAAATCATCTTTATTGATGATTACTCTTGTTATTGTTGGATTTATTGCATGCTAAATAAATTTGTATCAACCACAAAAATCATGAACTTCAAACAATCTATGGAATGGTAATGTCAATATTCTATTGAAAAATCATGAACCAACAAAAGTGGTGAATATGTTGACAAAACTCTCTAAACAAAATCCTACAGACTTCAAAACAACATTTTTGAACGCATGCACCGCCGCTTACTCAAAATCACTTGTGCTTTAATGCTCATCACTAACATTCCCTAAACATTGATGACTAATGTTCTCCTCACAGTTACATACTCAATCAACATACTACATTCATCAAACACCATAAAAAGTCTCATTTCAAAGTTATTCATCACAAATCTTCATTCTTCAACAACTTTTGAGCCCCTATATTTTGGATGGCTAAAATTTCTCTTTTCAAATAAATTCTTTGCCCGTTTTATTCTTTATGTCTTAGTAGTTGACACCCAACTCCATATAAGTTACACGTGCCGCAATCCAACAATCAGGCACATATCTCTCTCTCATTATGTTTGATTTTTCAAATCAACTTTCACATATTAGCTTTCTTCCAACTGAAAACTTTCATCATGGAATCAATCTCATTCAAACATAATATAACCACCATTGTTAATCCCAACCTCAATCCATCGACAAAAATGAACAACCATTCTACCTGTACGAAGGCAATCCTCTCACCTATAGAAACAATCCTACCATTGCTAACCAATCACTACAAGAAGATATAACTCCTTTGTGCAGCCCCAACAACAAAAACACCAATGTCAACCTCTCCACTCCAACAACTACTCCTTTATTGCAAATGGACTCATAGCATTAAATTCAATTCTTACAAGACCATCAGCACATACAAAGCCTAATAGTTGCATAGAGGTACCAACAACAACAAATAGAATACAGTGAAACATACAACATAGTAGCTAAAATGTCAAACTTTTGTGTATAGCTCACCATCACAATTAATCTAAAACATCCTATCTCCCAACTTGATTGCAATCCTCCATGAAACTCTCAATGAAACTGTCTACATCTCCCTACCCAAAGCTTTTGATATGCTCACCAGTCAAACTATATCTATTTCCTCAAATTGGTACTCTATCTTTTTCATTTTTTATTGATGTTTGGAAGAGATGCGATTTCTCGATCCAACAAGATGTGTATGTGTATGCGGGGCATGAGGGCCGGCCTTGTTGCATAATTGCGTGACGGCTTTGAGAAGCATCTAGCTTCAACATGTTGAAGTGATACAGATTTGCAAAAATGCCGTATGCAAGAGATTTTATTAACCTATTACATCAGGGGAGAGTGACTATATATCTCCTTGTAGATGTGGTCTGAAAATTTGTTTGATGGTAGCTCGAAGCACGTTAGAGGATCTTTAGTTTAGTAAGGAGTAAGAAGGTGACTATAGTAATATTGACTCATACAATCTCCTTGCCAATGGTGCACAACATTCTCAAGCACTCTCCAAACACGTGGGTCCCACTTTAACATTGCTAATTTATCATCCGTGCTTTGCAATTGTCATCAAACAAAACTGTACATCCTCATCTACCTAATGGTTTACTCTTTACAAGTAACGTTCATGTCATGAGCAAACTACTTAAATAACCCAAAAAAACATTAAAAAAGAAATCTTGGCCCAATATCAATGTTTCTTGGCATTCAGACATATACCACTCAAGGTTTATGACACCATCAATCCAAATGTACATCCTATATTCTTAATAGGGTCAACTTGAACAACGACATGCAGTTACAAAATTCCATTAGCTCCAATCCTGCGACCGCTGCAGACAATCAAAAACATATCAACCCACACTTATCATCACGAGTCAGATCCCTCAAATACCTACAATCACATATCTGGGCCTCTCATTTGTAGGAAATTTCCCTATCTTCAATTTTTTAAAATGCCTGTTGTGTTATGTTAAAGGAGTGTTCACAAAAGGCCTCACCATTTGCAATGACACACCAATCCTCCATGCATATTCAGACTCCGATAAGGTAGGCGATCCAAATGATCAGAAACCTATCACTGACTACTATACCTTGTTGGATCACACCCCCCTTGTTAAATGGTGTGTCAAAAGCAAACCAAAATTCTCCACTAATTCATGAAAAATTATTGCGTCTGGAGTCTGGACGTAGAATAATGTCCGAACAATGGACAAGATACACTAATCGCCGGTAAGAAAAAAATCTCCCGCAATTAGTGTATCACGTCCGTTGTACAACGGACGCAACCGGTGTCCGGACTCCAGATGCAATAATTTCTCCTCATTAACAGAGGTAGAGTACTGAGCCCTCTCCCCAACCAATACTGACATCATCTCGCTATAAAGTCTTCTTTAGGATTTCAAAATCATTCTTAGTTTTGACAGCCCACTCTAATTGACGGCATCTTAGCATTCACCCTTACAGACAACCTCGTGTTTCACACCAAAATCAATTATATATAAATTAATCACTACATCCAGGATTGCATCAAATCTAACACCATCAATGGCACCACATCTCCTGCAGCATTCAGTAGTGTAATCCAGTATGATTTCAATGGATTAGTGNGAGCAAACTACTTAAATAACCCAAAAAAACATTAAAAAAGAAATCTTGGCCCAATATCAATGTTTCTTGGCATTCAGACATATAACACTCAAGGTTTATGACACCATCAATCCAAATGTACATCCTATATTCTTAATAGGGTCAACTTGAACAACAACATGCAGTTACAAAATTCCATTAGCTCCAATCCTGCGACTGCTGCAGACAATCAAAAACATATCAACCCACACTTATCATCATGAGTCAGATCCCTCAAATACCTACAATCACATATCCGGGCCTCTCATTTGTAGGAAATTTCCCTATCTTCAATTTGTTAAAATGCCTGTTGTGTTATGTTAAAGAAGTGGTCACAAAAGGCCTCGCCATTTGCAATGACACATNCTTCTTGTTTGAATGAAAAGTGACTATGCTGTTGTTTTATTTTAATCTTTAATTGATTAATTTGCTGGATATTATAATGGAAAAAACAGATCAGGCAGAAATATCTGCGTCAGTCCAATGAATTGGATGATATGAGACGACAGCTAGAGGCAAAGAAGCTTGCCATGGGGGAGATGGTGATGCAGATGAGGGAGATGAAGGAGGACGTCAAAAGCAAAAATGAGCAGCTTTGTACTGCTCTTAAATCGTTGTTGGTAGCTGGAAAGAAATTATGTGCAGCCAATCTACAGCTACAGGTAACTGACACCTGAAGTGAATATGATATGGAGTACGTTCTGTGAAGTGAAGTGGAAAATTTTGTTAACAGTGTTGTGGTCATGTCGATGCTGCTTCCTGTTTTGTATAGGTAATACTTGGTATGCTTATTTTACCCGTAGCTAATGTTCTTTTTGACATTTTTTGCGTCCTTGCTGTTTCTGGAGACTTCAATTACATGGCTTGCTTCTCAGAATGTGGATGGATGCAAAATTCCTTTTAGGCTTGTTCCCACCCAATGCCTTTGCGTATTTTCATCCCTAATTAACTTTGAGTCATGTTCTATTCCTCATCCGAAGTGTGGCTGGAGAGGGTAAAGCGGAAAAATTGTCCCTTGACTATTTCAATGGGGTCATTTTAATCTCAGAGCTTATGTGTTAAATTAGTCCCAAATTCTTTAAATTGGGGCGCTAATAGCTCTTCGTGGGATTATTTCAACCCCAATTTAAAGATTTAGGACACTAATTTGACACTTTATAGACTCTAGGTACTAAAATGCACACTGATATTCGGGACACTAATACACACTGAGATTTGGGACACTAATTTGACACTTTTATAGACTCTTGTGAAAGGAATATGAACTTTAGTAATTAAAAGACTAATGCTGATAGGAAAAGGGAATAGAGAGATTGAGGGAGGCTTGGAGAGGTATCTTTAGTAGATTCTTTCGTTAATGGCATTCTTTTATGCTATTCCTTTAGCTTCTGGTTTCTATGAACCGCTAGAGATGGTTGGCTTGGATAATGGAGTTGTTTATTTTTTTTTGTTCGGGTTTCCAATTTCTTTGCCTGGCTTGATGTGCTATAAAAATGCAACCAATCAGGTGGACCCAACATGCCTCTGTTCTTAATTTCCCACCTGTTTATGCTTTTTTGATCTGAGAGATTTCCCCTCTGACACGAAAAATATATATTTGGGGATTTGGGTTCGTATGATTGAATTATGATCAAATATATACATTTTTCATTTTCGTGACATATCCTTTTGAAAATAATTAGGCAAGTCTTCATTTTTTCTCGGTTGTGTTTTTCAAGCGTNAAGCGCACTAGCTTCTTCTATTCATGGCAATCTTGTGTTATGTAATTAACGTTAATTGAGCTCGGCAACTGATATAAATTTTTTTTTGGAAGATTTACAAACATACCTCTCAATTCTGTTGTGTTTACATATCTAACACCCAAACTTCAATTTTACATAAATGCCATCTTCCCTATGCATCAAAAAGTGTATTTCACTTTTTCAAAGTTAGAGCGGTGGTATTTTTTGTGTGATATGAAAGATTTGGGTGGAGTAAAGTTTAGTGTTACACATGTAAATGCATGTGTATTGGGTGATGCCCCATATCTTTGGTATCTAATTTTAAATGGAATTCCCATTTTGGTAGGAGGCTAATAAATTGGTAATTGGAAAGATGGGACACGGAAATGCCAAAAGCTTACAGAAGATGCTACGGATGAGACAACAACATATGATAAATCAAGTGAATTCCTTGTATCCTGTGAAGTCTTCCAATGAAAATGCATTGAAGGAGAAGCTTGATAAACCTTGTGGGGGTAAGATATCATGCTTTATTGCTTTATCAGTTTTATTGTTGAGATTGTGGTTTTTCATTGAAATTTATTGGTCAAGAGGACTTATATTTAAAGCTTCTATTCACGTTAATTAATTTTATTAACTTTTTACAACACCTTTGTGGCAAAATAAAATTTGAAGCATTTAGAAGAATTGTAGTAATGTGCTTATTGTGTTGTGCTCTAAATGTTCATTTTGGGGCATTTACATACATACCACCCAATTCCTATGCATTTACATATCTAACACGTAAGCTCTGCCTTCTACATTTAGACCGCCCAAATCTTCTATAACAACTAAAATACCACCATTTTAACTTTTGAAAAGTGAAATTTACCTTTCATGCTTAGGTAAGGTGGTATATATGTAAAAATTGAAGATTAGGTGTTGGATATGTAAATACGTAGGAATTAAATGCTATTAAAACCAGAAATTGAAGAGAAAATTTTATTTCTTCTTAATGATTCAATTCAAGGTGCATTTACATATAGGAGTCTCTCCTCCTTAGATAAGGAAACTAACTAAATAAAATTCAAAGAAATTCCTATTACATTCCAAGACTAATTAAGCAAGATAAAAATAAGGAAGGATAATAATATCTGTTAGAAAAGGAAAGACAATAAATATTGTTATTTGAATTTTGAATTAGATCTTTCAACACTCCCCCTCAAGTTGGCATGAAGATTTCTTTCAGAGCCAGCATGCATACTAAACTGTCGAATTGTTTTTTGTGAAGGCCCTTTGTTAGAATATCCGCTGCTTGGTCGTTAGAGGGAACATACACCATGCAGATTTCTCCTCTGTCAATTTTTTCTTTGATGAAGTGTTTGTCTATTTCTACGTGCTTTGTTCTATCATGAAGGACAAAATTGTGAGCGATGACGATGACAGACTTATTGTCACAGTACACCTTTATTGGCGGTGAACTATAAATTTTTAACTCATTGAGAATTCTTTTAATCCATAGAACTTCACATATCCCATGAGCCATAGATCTGAATTCAGCTTCAACGCTGCTTCTTGCCACGACACTGCTTCTTGATCTTCCAGGTTACTAAGTTCCCTCCCAGAAAAGTGCAGTACCCTGAGGTTGATCTTCTATCTGTAACACTTCCAACCCAATTTGCATCTGTAAATGCTTCTACCTGTAAGTACTTATTTTTCTTGAACAGTAGTCCTCTTCCGGGTGTTCCTTTCAGATACCTAAGGATCCGATAGACAGCCTCCAAGTGATGAGTATTTGGAGAATGCATAAACTGACTTACCATGCTAACAACAAATGTTATATCAGGACGAGTGTGTGACAAGTAGATTAGTCTTCCCACCAGTCTCTGATATTGTTTTTTATTGAGACCATCTATTTTATTTGTCACGTGTAACCTTTTATTGGTTCAATCGGAGTTTCAGCTGTTTTGCACCCAAGCATTCCGGTTTCACTGAGTAAGTCGAGTATATACTTTCGCTGGTTAATAAAGATTCTCTCCTTAGATCTGACAAACTCAATACCAAGAAAGTATTTTACATCTCCCAGATTTTTAATCTCGAATTCTGTGGTTAATCTTTCTTTTAATTTCTCAATTTCCCTAGCATCATCTCCTGCAAGGATAATATCATCTACTTAGACAATGAGTGTAGCGAGTTTACCAGTTTCTGAATGTTTGTAGAACATAGTATGATGACTCTGAGTGTATCCATATGTTGTAATCACCTGTTGAAACCTCTCAAACTAGGTGCTAGGAGATTGCTTGAGCCCATACAAGGATTTCTTTGATTTGCATAGTTTGTCTTCTCCAAAATTCTTCTCAAATCCTGGTGGAAGATCCATGAATACCTCTTCCTCTAATTCACCGTTTAGAATAACGTTTTTGACGTCGAGCTGATGCAGGGGCCAATTACAGTTTGATGCTATGGACAGTAAAACCTTAATAGAATTGATCTTGGCTACCGAAGCGAATGTCTTATGATAGTCAATTCCATGAGTTTGAGTGAATCCTTTCGCTACTAATCTTGCTTTATATCTTTCGATACTCCCATCAGCTTTGACTTTAGTAGTGAAGACCCATTTACACCTAACAGTAGACTTGCTTCTTGGTGGAGTGACAATTTCCCATGTCCCATTTTTCAAAAGAGCATCAATCTCTTCCTTTACTGCTATTCTCCAATTTGGATTACTAAGAGCTTCCTGTATTGTTCTAGGTTCAGACATATTAGAAATTTTTGACAAAAAAACTTGATGTTTGTTTGAGATTTTTTTGTAGGATAGGTATTTCAAAATGAGATATTTGGTAGTACAAGAACATGTTTCTATTCTAAAGGCTATAGAAAGATCCAGATTCATAATCTCTGAATCTTGAGCTTCTGTTGGTGAAAAAATAAGACCAGGATCAAAAATTACCAGTGTTTCTTGAGGACCATCATTCGGTTCTTCAGATTGGGAGGGAGCTAAAGATTCAGTTTGAATTTTTTTTCTTTTATGGAGCCTCTCCCTGGAATAAATAAAAGGTTCTGCTATTGTATTGTGCTGTATTTCTCCCTTTGTATTAGATAAGATATTTTCAGGTTTCTCTTGACTAGGGTTTTCGTTATTTTCAACAAGTATTTCTGGTTCTTTATTTTCACAGACCTCAGGTGTACTTGATGTTACAACAATTTTCGGTAATGAGTTAGAAACTTGCCAAAAATTTTCTTCTCCATCTATATTATACTCCTCATGAAGTGGATTTTTGTGAAAGAAGGGAATTTTTTCCATGAAGGTCACATCCATACTAATGTAAATTTTTTTTATGACAGGATTGAAGCATTTGTAACCCTTTTTGTTTGAGGCATATTCAAGAAAAATGCATTTTTCAGATTTTGAATCTAATTTTGATCGACAATTATTCGGAATATGAACGAAACATTTGCATCCAAAGTTTTTTAAAGGAATATTTGAAGACATTAGTAGATTTAAAAAATTGTTTTTCAGTTTGTTTAGAGGAGTTGTATATTGTAAAACTTGAGTTGGCATTCGGTTTATTAAATATGATGCTGTTAAAACAGCGTCCTCCCATAAATATTTTGGAACATTCATTGAAAACATGATAGCCCGAGCAACCTCAAGTAAATGCCTATTTTTTCTTTCAGCAATTTCATTTTGTTGTGGAGTGTCACGACAAGTAGATTGATGAATTATGTCTTTATTTATTAAGAACTCCCCTAAACATTCATTAAAATATTTAGTTCCATTGTCAAATCTAAGGATGCATATTTTAGTTTCAAATTGAGTTTCAATCATGTTGTAAAAATCTTTAAAAAGTTTTTCAACTTCTGATTTTTTGCTTATAAGATAAACCCAACATATTATGGTGTGATCGTCAATAAAAATCACAAATCCTCTTTTCCCAAATAATGTTTTGACTTTTGAAGGTCTCTAAACATCACTATGGATGATGTAAAAAGGTTTTGAAGGAGAGTATGATTTTGGAGAAAAATTTATGTGATGACTTTTTGCTAAATAACATGTTTCACATTGAAGTGAAACACAATTAACACCCTTAAACAAATTTGGAAATAAATGTTTTAAATAAGAAAAACTTGGATGACCTAGTCTAAGATGCGATTCCATTATTTTCTCTAATGCAGGGTTCGACCTCATAATGCTGTAAGCTTCAACCTTATTTTTAACAGCTTACTCAAAATAGTAAAGTCCTCCTATCTTGTTAGCTCTCCCAATCATCATCCTCGACTTCTGGTCCTGAAAAACAAGAGGATTCACATAAAATTATATGTCAGTTTGAATCTTTTGAAAGTTTGCTGACGGATAGAAGATTACATTTGAGTTTTGGAACATGGAGTACAGATTTAAGTCCTATACTCTTGGACAGGTTAATGTTTCATTTTCCAGTAATGGAAGAGAAACTACCGTCAGCGATACGAACCTTTTCACGGCCAAAACATGAGATGTATGAATGAAATAGATAGTGTAAATTGGTCATATGATTAGAAACTCCTGAATCAATAATCCAAGGGTTTAATTGTCTACCTGCATGTACCATTGAACAAGTTGGGGTACCAATAGCCAAAGTGGGGTTTAGCAGTTTCAGGAGTTGATCGGTTTGCTCTTTGTTAAATGGGTTGGTTTGTTCGGTAAAAGCATTAGCAGTAGGTGGATTGCGCTTGTTTCTTGGCTTCCAGTCTGCAGGTTTACCGTGGAGGTACCAGCAGGTTTCTTTAGTGTGTCGTGGCTTGCTGCAATGATTACACTATACCCGTGGTTTCTCCTCATTCTTCTGTGAATATGGAATAGTCCGCTTGCTGATATGAGCCTCCGATTGGAATGCCGAAGTCTCGGGTATGCTGGTAGAAATAGATTTCTTATTGAGCATCACTCCTCTTTTGAGTTTTTTCGCGGCGAACTTCTGAGAAAGTCTCATGGATTGAAGGCATGATAAAAAAGAAGAGATGATTCGGCTTTGCAAGTGGCGGAAGAAGTTCCTGCGGCTCAGGAAGTAGGAATCAGAGAAAGGCCGAAGGTTCGACGGGATCGCGGCTTGCAGGATCGTGGCTTGTGGAAGCGAGCAGTGGTTGCGCAGGGACGAAAACTAGAGCTTTTTTTTTCAAAATTTTATCTCCCGCTCTGATACCATAAAACCAGAAATTAAAGAGAAAATTTTATTTCTTCTTAATGATTCAATTCAAGGTGCATTTACATATAGGAGTCTCTCCTCCTTAGATGAGGAAACTAACTAAATAAATTCAAAAAAAATTCCTATTACATTCCAAGACTAATTAAGCAAGATAAAAATAAGGAAGGAGAATAATATCTGTTAGAAAAGGAAAGACAATAAATATTGTAATTTGAATTTTGAATTTTGAATTAGATCTTTCAACATCTATCCATGTAAATCTTCCGTATAATTTTCTTTTTAAAATTTAGTTGGGCAACTTACTGCAAATTGACGCCATTTACATGCTATCACTGGTTATCATTTTCATATCGGTAAATTTTACCACTTCTGATTCTTTACATCCTTCTTAACTGAGATTTGGTTATTTCAATAGATAGTGCATGTTTCCTACTCGCACAACTATATTTTTATCAGTGATTTATAAATTATTGATCAATGTATTCTCTTGAATTCGCTTAGATCCTGATGCATAAAAATTTTTAGGAGATCAAGTACAATTATCATTAGAAAATGAGCCAAAGTCACCACCAGTGTCGTCTTTGACTATTTTGGGTCAGCAACTTACCGCCATCCCGTTGAAGAAGACAGGCTTCTTTAGTGACAAAAAGGAGATGCAGAGGTCTTCAATTGTTCTTGGTTTTGTCGCACATGTAAGCTCAAATTACTCGTTTTCGTGCTGTTTTGTCACAATGAAGTTTTCTTGCTAGGTTTCATTGTAGCTGTCCATAGACTCATCGAATATCACTATCATGTATTATAGGCAGTCTTTCTCATTGCCTCTTATCTTGATGTTCCTTTACGATACCCGCTGCACTTAGGAGGTTCTCATTCGCACATTTGTGACTATGCGCCATCAACAGAGGCCACAACATCTGATTCGACTGTCAGTTCAGTTGTTGATGCCAGTGCGAAGCCGACAAAATTTCCTCTCTTCTTGGAAGGCCAAGATTCTACAAGAGCGGCATATGCTATATTCTTATTAAATAAGGTTTGTTTTTTATTTACTGCCCCTCTCTTATTATATGTGTCAAAAAATGCCATCTTTTTTTTACTGTTTCCATAGAAATGTTCCTTGTTTGTTTTCCATTTAGTTAGAATTATCCTGTCAATAGGACACAATGGAGAAAAATGATTTACATTGCCTAACCCAACTTAGTTGGATAAAGGCTTGTTGTTGTTATTATATCTTGCAAGTACAAATAGTTAGCAATTACCATCATGAATTAGTTCAATGAGATTGTGACATGTAGGGATGTCAAAAAAGCTCATCTTTTGCGAGCATATTTTGTTCGGATCGCTAAGTAGCTGGTGTTAGATTTTTCATTAAGCAAACGAGCCGAACAAGAACAATGATTTGTTTGTTCGTGTTCGACTCTATTTGACCCGAATTAATTAAATAATAAATAAATAATAGTAGTATAATATTTAAATACTAAATTTTTTGTATTTAAAAAATATTAAATTTAATTAATTTGGGCTAGGATTACAAATAAAAAATAAAATTTCCTTGTTGGATATGCAAATAGATAGAATTGAGTGGTATGTATGTAAATTCCCCTAAGGAAATAAATTTGTCTTGACCCTTTCTCCTGTCTCGTGGTCCTGCCAAATTTTTTTTCGTTGGTTACGTATATACGAAGAATTGGGTGGTATGTATGTAAATGCTTGAAAATAAATGCTCTCGTGGTCTTGGAATCACCTTACCTCTTGCCTGGTTGCCCTGCAGTCTGCGGCTCCCACCTTCCTTCTTTCCTGGCTGCACTACTGTCTGCCCAACACTCCCTCCGCCTGCGTTTAATCCAACATCGGGAATAAATGAATGAATACTTAAACTATTCTCCTTGAAAGCAGATCATAGTTGCTCGGAAGCCATCTCACGCTTGATGGGGTTGTGATCCTGCATGAGCAAAAATTGTATTTTAATCTCTCTTAGGAGAGTATTAAAATAAAAAAATAATTTTTTGTAATTTAATTTGTTATTTTATTAATTTTTAATAAATTATTATTTTGAGCCGAACATGAGCTTAATTAAATAATCGATTTTGAGTCATGCCAAGCGTGAATAGGCTATTCACGAGTTATTTTGAATGTGAGCCCAACACGTACGATAAACAATTCGAACGAGTTGAACGCGAATGAGCCTTAGTCTGGCTCAAGCTTGGCTCGTTTACACCTCTAGTTACATGTGACTAGTGACATCAGATTGAATTATAGCAGCAGGAGAACTCACATTAGATCTGAACCATTAGTGCTACTAACAATACACATATACATCTTTTTAAACATCTTGGTTCCATTCGAAAGAAATTTACAGAAGATTCAAAGTATGCTCATCCCTACTGTTAACTTCCCATTAACTTTGTTGATGCCTTTCCTACGGCAAATGATATTGTGACTTTCTCAACTCATATATGTCATTATGGTTTTTTGGGATTGCACATGATGATAATCTAGATGATGGTCTCCCCAACGAGATTTCAATAGAATTTCTTCTCATCTTCTTTGTCGTTGAGGTTTTTTGGATTTCACATTGTTGATCTAGTGGATGGCCTTCTCCTCATAGCGACTTCCTCTCCTATTCTTTGTCATAGTGGGAAGGGCACACGATGCCAATCTCATTCATTTCCTTCTCAAGTAAGATCTTGTTGCAACTTCCTCACCTCTTTTTTTATGGATAGGGTTAATGAAGTGGTACATTAAGTAATTAGTGAGTTTTAGATGTTAAACATGTAAATATTATAGTTTTGAATGATATGCATGCATATCCCTCATATTAGAAATAAGAGAATATAAATAATTAATCTTCACTCCATGTACCATAAGGCTATTCAATAAGTAATATGGTATTTTCCAGATGATTCAAAAATATTTTAGATCGTAAAATACTAAGATTGTCGCCTCAATGTCATTAATTACTAGATAACAGAGCTAACCTTGTTCCTCTCTTTCTCGAAGGAGGCCATCAACTCACTCTTGTATACAAGAAAAAATAAGATCCAAACCAACCTAAAGTCTAGTCTTTTTTTTTTTGGCATGTTTAGAGCACATATTATATCCAAAATTTCTTTAGATTAATTAAATCATATGATATAATTATCAAAAATTTGTACATTTTAACGTATTTAACAAACTTATTAGAACTTGCAGAATGAAGTGATAAGACTTAATCCAACATGTATGAATAGTGCAACACAAAATAGAGCTACTTCTATCATGCATAGGAAAATAAATATGATATTTTACATTATGTGGGAACATGCATTATATGTGCTTTAATGTGCGAAATAAAGCAATGCTTTTGTTAACTAGAGTATTCATGAGTTCTATATTATTATATACATATATTGCCGGCATACATTAGTATCTTTTAATTAATCAAACTTTAACCACAGTTATGTGATAATTTTCAGCAAATATAATGATTTGTAAAATAACAATAAGTTTTGGATGTCCACAAGCTAAAGAAGGAAGAATCAAAGATAGAAATAATATAGCAATGAGCAAATATATTGGAAAAAGAAGAATACTTGTGTGATTGAGTGGCCGGCTAGAGCTGGAGGAATGTAAGTTACGTGGAACTAGGAACGTGAAGTTGGAGGTATTGTAAAGTATTCTCGAGAATAAACTTGAATGTGAAGCTATTAGTGTGAACAATTAGAAGTAAAACGATGTATAAAAGAAAATTAATTAGTGAGATAGTGTTTAATGAGAAGAACCATCAAAACCAAATAGCTCCAAAGGAAGAGCATATATAACCAACGATTCATCAGTCAACAACCAAAAGAAACAAGGAAAAGCAATTGTTTCTCCTCTAATTATTGTGGCACAAGCTAACCTAAATTAAAAAGTTTGAACCCAAATTTCATTTTGAAGTCTATTGTGCATCACTGCAAATCAACATGGTGAAGTGTCGTGACACGTGCTTTGTTGTGAGTTTGTACTTTTTTCTAAACCACTTATTTTGAAGCCTGCTTTTAACATCATTGAGTCTATCTCATGTAAATAAAATTTTTTGATTGGCTTAACTTCTAAATTTAACCAACCTCTCAAAATCCAAGTTCTCTTTGGAGTCACTTCTTTTCCACCCCCTTTCTTTATCCATGAAATAACTCAAATGGGAAGAAATGAGGGGGATGACATGGACGTTTTTGTGTAACCGTCGAACCGGCCACCTTGTTCAATTTCCATGGGTGTTTCAGATCTTCCAGACGCCAAGGGCTGTGTCAGCCCCATAAGACCTCTTTTCCTTTGTTATTAGGGATTAACTTGTTTTGAGGTTATATATTTGTTGCCTTTTTACTGGTTTATACAGTTTGGATGTTTCTCAGTATCATTTGGAGATTTCTTCTCAATTTTCTCACCTCTAGGAATGTTGTATCCTGGCTCTTAAAGTGGCGTAGCTATATAATGATAGAATGCACATGATGGGTCCTCCTCAACATTCGTATCTTCACCAATTAGCTGTGCTTTCTTGTTGTTTTCTTCCTGCACAANTGAAAATGCATTGAAGGAGAAGCTTGATAAACCTTGTGGGGGTAAAATATCAAGCTTTATTGCTTTATCAGTGTTATTGTTGAGATTGTGGTTTTTCATTGAAATTTATTGGTTATGAGGACTTATATTTAAAGCTTCTATTCACGTTAATTAATTTTATTAACTTTTTACAACACGTTTGTGGCAAAATAAAATTTGATGCATTTAGAAGAATTGTAGTAATGTACTTATTGTGTTGTGCTCTAAATGTTCATTTTGGGGCATTTACATACATACCACCAAATTCCTATGCATTTACATATCTAACAAGTAAGCTCTGCCTTCTACATTTATACCGCCCAAATCTTCTATAACAACTAAAATACCACCATTTTAACTTTTGAAAAGTGAAGTTTACCTTTCATGCTTAGGTAAGGTGGCATATATGTAAAAATTGAAGATTAGGTGTTGGATATGTACATACGTAGGAATTAAATGCCATCCATGTAAATCTTCCGTATAATTTTCTTTTTAAAATTTAGTAGGGCAACTTACTGCAAATTGACGCCATTTACATGCTACCACTGGTTATCATTTTCATATTGGTAAATTTTACCACTTCTGATTCTTTACATCTTTCTTAACTGAGATTTGGTTATTTCAATAGATAGTGCATGTTTCCTACTCGCACAACTATATTTTTATCAGTGATTTATAAATTATTGTTAAATGTATTCTCTTGAATTCGCTTAGATCCTGATGCATAAAATTTTTTTAGGAGATCAAGTACAATTATCATTAGAAAATGAGCCAAAGTCACCACCAGTGTCGTCTTTGACTATTTTGGGTCAGCAACTTACCGCCATCCCGTTGAAGAAGACAGGCTTCTTTAGTGACAAAAAGGAGATGCAGAGGTCTTCAATTGTTCTTGGTTTTGTCGCACATGTAAGCTCAAATTACTCGTTTTCGTGCTGTTTTGTCACAATGAAGTTTTCTTGCTAGGTTTCATTGTAGCTGTCCATAGACTCATCGAATATCACTATCATGTATTATAGGCAGTCTTTCTCATTGCCTCTTATCTTGATGTTCCTTTACGATACCCGCTGCACTTAGGAGGTTCTCATTCGCACATTTGTGACTATGCGCCATCAACAGAGGCCACAACATCTGATTCGACTGTCAGTTCAGTTGTTGATGCCAGTGCGAAGCCGACAAAATTTCCTCTCTTCTTGGAAGGCCAAGATTCTACAAGAGCGGCATATGCTATATTCTTATTAAATAAGGTTTGTTTTTTATTTACTGCCCCTCTCTTATTATATGTGTCAAAAAATGCCATCTTTTTTTTACTGTTTCCATAGAAATGTTCCTTGTTTGTTTTCCATTTAGTTAGAATTATCCTGTCAATAGGACACAATGGAGAAAAATGATTTACATTGCCTAACCCAACTTAGTTGGATAAAGGCTTGTTGTTGTTATTATATCTTGCAAGTACAAATAGTTAGCAATTACCATCATGAATTAGTTCAATGAGATTGTGACATGTAGGGATGTCAAAAAAGCTCATCTTTTGCGAGCATATTTTGTTCGGATCGCTAAGTAGCTGGTGTTAGATTTTTCATTAAGCAAACGAGCCGAACAAGAACAATGATTTGTTTGTTCGTGTTCGACTTTATCTGGCTCGAATTAATTAAATAATAAATAAATAATAGTAGTATAATATTTAAATATTAAATTTTTTTTGTATTTAAAAAATATTAAATTTAATTAATTTGGGCTACGATTACAAATAAAAAATAAAATTTCCTTGTTGGATATGTAAATACATAAGAATTGGGTGGTATGTATGTAAATTCCCCTAAGGAAATAAATTTGTCTTGACCCTTTCTCCCGCCTCGTGTTCCTGCCAAATTTTTTTTCGTTGGATGCGTATATACAAAGAATTGGGTGGTATGTATGTAAATGCTTGAAAAGAAATGCTCTCGTGGTCTTGGAATCACCTTTCCTCTTGCCTGGTTGCCCTGCGGTCTGCGGCTCCCACCTTCCTTCTTTCCTGGCTGCCCTACTGTCTGCCCAACACTCCCTCCTCCTGCGTTTAATCCAACATCGGGAATAAATGAATGAATTCTTAAACTATTCTCCTTGAAAGCAGATCATAGTTGCTCGGAAGCCATCTCACGCTTGATGGGGTTGTGATCCTGCATGAGCAAAAATTGTATTTTAATCTCTCTTAGGAGAGTAGTAAAATAAAAAAATTAATTTTTTGTAATTTAATTTGTTATTTTATTAATTTTTAATAAATTGTTATTTTGAGCCGAACATGAGCTTAATTAAATAATCGAGTTTGAGTCATGCCAAGCACGAATAGGCTATTCACGAGTTATTTTGAATGTGAGCCCAACACGTATGATAAACAATTCAAACGAGTTGAACACGAATGAGCCTTAGTCTGACTCAAGCCTGGCTTGTTTACACCTCTAGTTACATGTGACTAGTCACATCAGATTGAATTATAGCAGCAGGAGAACTCACATTAGATCTAAACCATTAGTGTTACTAACAATACACATATACATCTTTTTAAACATCTTGGTTCCATTCGAAAGAAATTTACAGAAGATTCAAAGTATGCTCATCCTTACTGTTAACTTCCCATTAACTTTGCTGATGCCTTTCCTACGGCAAATGATATTGTGACTTTCTCAACTCATATATGTCATTATGGTTTTTTGGGATTGCACATGATGATGATCTAGATGATGGTCTCCCCAACGAGATCTCAATAGAATTTCTTCTCATCTTCTTTGTCGTTGAGGTTTTTTGGACTTCACATTGTTGATCTAGTGGACGGCCTTCTCCTCATAGCGACTTCCTCTCCTATTCTTTGTCATAGTGGGAAAGGGCACACGATGCCAATCTCATTGATTTCCTTCTCAAGTAAGATCTTGTTGCAACTTCCTCACCTCTTTTTTTGTGGATAGGGTTAATGAAGTGGTACATTAAGTAATTAGTGAGTTTAGATGTTAAACATGTAAATATTATAGTTTTGAATGATATGCATGCATATCCCCCATATTAGAAATAAGAGAATATAAATAATTAATCTTCACTCCATGTACCATAAGGCTATTCAATAAGTAATATGGTATTTTCCAGATGATTCAAAAATATTTTAGATGGTAAAATACTAAGATTGTCGCCTCAATGTCATTAATTACAAGATAACAGAGCTAACCTTGTTCCTCTCTTTCTCGAAGGAGGCCATCAACTCACTCTTGTATACGAGAAAAAATAAGATCCAAACCAACCTAAAGTCTAGTCATTTTTTTTTTGGGCATGTTTAGAGCACATATTATATCCAAAATTTCTTTAGATTAATTAAATCATATGATATAATTATCAAAAACTTGTACATTTTAACTTATTTAACAAACTTATTAGAACTTGCAGAATGAAGCGATAAGACTTAATCCAACATGTATGAATAGTGCACCACAAAATAGAGCTATTTCTATCATGCATAGGAAAATAAATATGATATTTTACATTGTGTAGGAACATGCATTATATGTGCTTTAATGCGCGAAATAAAGCAATGCTTTTGTTAACTAGAGTATTCATGAGTTCTATATTATTATATACATATATTGCCGGCGTACATTAGTATCTTTTAATTAATCAAACTTTAACCACAGTTATGTGATAATTTTCAGCAAATATAATGATTTGTATAATAAGATAAAGTTTTGGATGTCCACAAGCTAAAGAAGGAAGAATCAAAGATAGAAATAATATAGCAATGAGCAAATATATTGGAAAAAGAAGGATACTCTGTGATTCAGTGGCCGGCTAGAGCTGGAGGGGTGTAAGTTACGTGGAACTAGAAGCGTGAAGTTGGAGGTATTGTAAAGTATTCTCGAGAATAAGCTTGAATGTGAAGCTATTAGTGTGAACAATTAGAAATAAAACGATGTATAAAAGAAAATTAATTAGTGAGAGAGTGTTTAATGAGAAGAACCATCAAAACCAAATAGCTCCAAAGGAAGAGCATATATAACCAACGATTCATCAGTCAACAACCAAAAGGAACGAGGAAAAGCAATTGTTTCATGTCTAATTATTGTGGCACAAGCTAACCTAAATTAAAAGTTTGAACCCAAATTTCATTTTGAAGTCTATTGTGCATCACTGCAAATCAACATGGTGAAGTGTCGTGACACGTGCTTTGTTGTGAGTTTGTACTTTTTTCTAAACCACTTATTTTGAAGCCTGCTTTTAACATCATTGAGTCTATCTCATGTAAAAATTTTTTTTTGATTGGCTTAACTAATAAATTTGACCAACCTCTCAAAATCCAAGTTCTCTTTGGAGTCAGCTTCTTTTCCACCCCCTTTCTTTATCCATGAAATGACTGAAATGGGAAGAAATGAGGGGGATGACATGGACGTTTTGTGTAACCGTCCAACTGGCCACCTTGTTCAATTTCCATGGGTGTTTCAGATCTTCCAGACGCCAAGGGCTATGTCAGCCCCATAAGACCTCTTTTCCTTTGTTATTAGTGATTAACTTGTTTTGAGGTTATATATTCGTTGCCTTTTTACTGGTTTATACAGTTTGGATGTTTTGCAGTATCATTTGGAGATTTCTTCTCAATTTTCTCACCTCTAGGAATGTTGTATCCTGGCTCTTAAAGTGGCGTAGCTATATAATGATAGAATGCACATGATGGGTCCTCCTCAACATTCGCATCTTCACCAATTAGCTGTGTTTTCTTCCTGCACAGCAGACAAACTAATTCTTCTCTCTTAAAATCCTCAACATTTACTCATAGTTTCATTTTCTTACCATTCTTGCAGGCAACTTAAATTGGTGTTAAGGAGAAATGAAATAATTGAAACTTTGTATAATAAAATAAATATACCTGCTGTAAATATCTATAATTAGTTCTTGAAAGAGTACAAATCATACGTGCAAGTAATGATATAGATTTAATATAAGACTAAAAAAATGAAAAATAGTCATAACATGTTATCCAGAGTTTAGAGCGCACACAAAATCATCACTGAAACAAACACTAGATAGCTTCAGGAAATCTAGTTGTATGATCATACGCCAATCGGACTGAAAACAGGCACATAAGTAGTACGCACACTTTTCAATACATCATTCCTGAAAGTTGATAAAAATAGACATAAAATAGAGCCTTGAATGTACAAAAAAATACAAAAAAAAAATCTATCCTTATATTCGCTCAAACTAAATNCAATCGGACTGAAAACAGGCACATAAAGTAATACGCACACTTTTCAATACATCATTCCTGAAAGTTGATAAAGTAAGCCTAGCAATTCACAACAAAGAACTAAATAGATGGTTATTACACATACTTCTGGCGATTGCTTATTATTATTATTATTTTATTTTTGGGTCTGAAGATTGCTTGAACCCGACATCTTGAGATTCTTCATTCTGTTTCTAATCAATATGCTACGCATTCAAACACGATTACTTCTTTCTTAGATATGTCGTGCTGAAACTTTATACTTGCATGTGCCTATTCACGGCTAAATAGAATGAAAAAATAACATCAAATTATAACAGAGACACGGGAGAGAGCGAGAGATGCATAGACTCTAATGACCTGNTTATTATTATTATTATTATTTTATTTTTGGGTCTGAAGATTGCTTGAACCCGACATCTTGAGATTCTTCATTTTGTTTCTAATCAATATGCTACGCATTCAAACACGATTACTTCTTTCTTAGATACGTGGTGCTGAAACTTTATACTTGCATGCCCCTTTTCACTGCTAAATAGAATGAAAAAATAACATCAAATTATAACAGAGCGATGGGAGAGAGCGAGAGATACAGACTCAAATGACCTCATTGAAATTTATTGTGATGTATTTTAACTGTTTGGTTGTGAAGGACTTGGAGCAGTTACTGAATTTCTTCGGTGCTGAAAGTTTGGGACCGCGTCATGTATTAGCTAATTTAAAGGAACTAACGACGATCATTCAATCTCCAGAATTTCTTGACAAATGATGGAATCCATCCATGTAAGTAANGAAAATGCATTTTCTGCCCAACTTTCTGACCCAGATGGGATTCATAAGCATTGAATTATTGATTTAACCTCTAGCAGTGTTTTTCTTTTGTTTGGATGATTTAATAATTCAATGCTCAACCCAAAACTGTAGTAGTATTTATGCTTTTATGTTCACATTTAACTTGTTGTAAATTTACAGTGATACAAATTGCGTGAAATTATAATTTTATGGCATTAAAATACATGCCACCCAATTCTCATGAATTTTAATTATTACAATTATACTATCATTCACTGGAATTGGTATGTATGTAAAAATTGTAGTTTGTTAGATACGTAAATGCAAAAATATTTAGTGGCATTTATGTAAATCTTCTTAATTTTTAATACTTTATTGAAACTGCTCTTTCCCGGGATGGTAGATTACTATCTTATCTCCTAAATAAATTCATGTGTCAGTTCAGTCTTTTGATGGAAAAATTATTGCATACGGACTGATTTACACCGTCTATCATGGTGATCTACTGTGAGGATGTATTTCGATGACTCTACTTTAAAATTTTTAATTTTTTTTTAAATTTGATTGCATCATCACCGTAGATCACTGTGATCTACGGTGTAAATCGGACATTGCATTTATCTCTACATCCGGTGTCCGTGTGTAATAATTTTTCAAAATGCATGTGATAGGGATACCGCATGCAATAATTTTTCTTTTATTGCATACGGATACTGCTTGGCTGCAATCATTTAAACTATAATTAAATTAATTTATTTAGAGTCAGATGATATTTTGGGGAAGTATATATTTTCAAAGGAGATGCTTTATTGCTAGCTAAACGTAGGCTAATTAGGTTTTTAGTAATTGATTGGATCGAATGTTTTTTTATTGACTTTTAGTAATCAATGAATAATTAATCTCAATGTTATATTCTCTCTAAAAAATTGCAGTCTAATTAAATTAGTATATAGGATTATTTATTTTTTCAATTTTAGTAATCAATGAATAATTAATCTCAATGTTATATTCTCTTTAAAAAATTGCAGTCTAATTAAATTAGTATATAGGATTATTTATTTTTTCAATTAAAATGCAACGTAAAGCAAGTAAATTTATAAAATATTGTGGCATGCATGTAAATTTCATTTTTATTTAACCACNCTTTAAAAAATTGCAGTCTAATTAAATTAGTATATAGGATTATTTATTTTTTCAATTAAAATGCAACGTAAAAAGCAAGTAAATTTATAAAATATTGTGGCATGCATGTAAATTTCATTTTTATTCAATCCCTACATGGAGGGCTCCTCCGGCGTACCTTAGTCAGAAGTGGAGAACGAAATTGACTGATTTATTGGGAAGTCGGTATACTACGAAATCACAGTACGCTTAAAAGGAGATTAATAGAATATACTATAAAAATTGAAATTTTAAGAGATCAATATTAATTATAAAAATACAAATATATAATATTTATTTTTAAAATATTAAATAATGCTTCCAAAAATAAAGCTTTTTATAAAATATGATGATATAATTTGAAAAAATCAGTTTTTCATGCTTTTTAGAAGTAAATATATTAATCTCCTCCAATAAAAACACCATACCATCTTAACAGCAGCAAGCTAATCAAACACCATATCGTTTTACATTCTTGTAAAAAATATCACTATCTTAAAAATTGAAAGACAACTTTTCCTGCATAGATAAGAAGACACATTTGTAAAAAAATAAAATTTTGATGTTAAAAATATAAATACATAGTAATTGAGAGGTATGCATGTGAATCATATAATCCTCTAAATAGGAATGACAACTGTTAGGCACATTAGGGGTACTCGAATTGTTAGACACATTAACAATGGCTGGAGGCTCGAATAATAGCCTCCGACCATTCCTTTTTGATAAAAAGAAAAGGATAATGACAACTGTTACATACATATACATAAAGTTGCAAAAAAATGTATTATATAAATCTACCATATGAATGAAACCAAAATTCGCATTATCCCAACTCAAACCAATTTCTATGAAGCTTCCATGCACTTTGTTCATACAACAACCCAAAAAAGTTTTATCCCACTAAGTCGGGTCGGCTGCCTAATCCTTCTTCTCCATTGTGTTGTTGGGTGTCATATTTTTATTTAATTCTAATAAAATAAGATCATTTCTTACACAACATGCCCACATCATCATCATGATCATGTTCATGAACTCAAGTATTCACCACAATTTTTCCACAAACAATATCCTCAATTCCTAATGAATAGAAAATAAAATAAATTATAAAAAAAAATACAAAATTTGTGCAATAAATAGAAAAAAATNCATGTTCATGAACTCAAGTATTCACCACAATTTTTCCACAAACAATATCCTCAATTCCTAATGAATAGAAAAAAAAAAAATTATAAAAAAAAAATACAAAGTCTGTGCAATAAATAGAAAAAAATTAGCATATCACCATAATGCTACATTTTCTTCCTTGATAAAGATGGGATAGACCTAACCTCAATATCCTTTGTGTAAATATTTGTCAGAGCAAAAAGAAGCAATATAAAAACAACCTGAGCGCTCACGATTCCAAAATGGCTAATGCTGTTGCCGATTTCCATCCAACTTCCTGTATTTCGAACCTACAAAAGTAAGAAATTTTCCTTGTGGTGGTGAGAAATATATGAATCTTGATATCATTAGGTCATTTTGAAGCATATAAAATTGACATAAAAAAAAATCTATAAAANGGTGGTGAGAAATATATGAATCTTGATATCATTAGGTCATTTTGAAGCATATAAAATTGACATAAAAAAAAAAAATCTATAAATTAAAGGGAAATTTACAAATATGCCATACAATTCTTATGTATTTACATATTTAACACCTAAAAGTTGAT
Source organism: Phalaenopsis hybrid cultivar (assembly GCA_002079205.1). Classification (NCBI taxonomy): domain Eukaryota; kingdom Viridiplantae; phylum Streptophyta; class Magnoliopsida; order Asparagales; family Orchidaceae; genus Phalaenopsis; species Phalaenopsis hybrid cultivar. Next base: position 148,735 of record JXCR01046937.1, on the reverse strand, counting down.
ATTTTCATTCATAATATTTATGAGTCATGCACCTCTGCATGAAAAGGTGTATTAAATTTCTAAAAAAGTTGTAATGATGGTATTCGTTTTATGTAATAAGAATTGAGTGGTATATATATGGAAATGCCACAAAAAAAAAAGCTTGTTTTGATTAATTCAATTAATTGACATTAAAAATTCATAATTTTGGATCAAAATAATTAGAGAAAAATAAATAAAAATANAAGTTGATATTTTCATTCATAATATTTATGAGTCATGCACCTCTGCATGAAAAGGTGTATTAAATTTCTAAATAAGTTGTAATGATGGTATTCTTTTTATGTAATAAGAATTGTGTGGTATATATATGGAAATGCCACAAAAAAAAAGCTTGTTTTGATTAATTCAATTAATTGACATTAAAAGTTCATAAATTTGGATCAAAATAATTAGAGAAAAATAAATAAAAATAAAAAAAATCTAAAATTTTCTCTAATGTTTCAATTATCCCATGACTAACAGGCCAACAAAGTTTCATGGTTATTTGAGTTAAACTAAATGAATTATGGGGTAAGAAACGCTAGGGGTAAAATTGGTACTCTAATTAAAATTTAGGTCAAACGAGAGGGTGAAAGCGTAATATTTATGATATTTAGTCCTCTGAGATGATTAAAATATAAGGCTGTAGAAATCAATTCATACTATTTTTTACAAAGGCATAATTATAATTATTCAAATTATTGAAGATTGGAAGACAATTAAGTTTGGATGATCCAAGTGTGAGGGGCACAAATTAAGAAGATAATAATCCACTTATTTCAAGCCTCAAACCAATGTTAAACATAATTCAATCTTTGAATAAGAATCAAACAAATTTTGTAGAACTTTGTCAAAATTATAAATTTATCCTTAAAAGGTCCAAGAGCTTGGTAGTGAGTTAGGTCTGATCGCACATCATATAAAGAGGATTAGAAAATTAAATATAAGTTATCAAAAACATTCCTAAAACAGTACGAGCTCAAGCCCAATTGAGAAGAGAGAGAAAAAAGAAGAAGGTATATATATATATATGTATAGCATGAATCCACATAAATTGAAAAGGAATCATCAAACCAAGCTTCCACTCAAACTAAAAAATAAGAGATAAAATATGTAATATGGGGATGGAGCACAATAAATCAAAATGTGATGGATTTAAAAGGAAACTATAATTGAATCATCTACCGGGCAAAGATAAATAAATAATCAATGCCATAAATAAAAACCATCATTAGCCTCTTATTGTAATGCTTTTGGCATATTACAACTTCATACTTCCATTTGAGGTGGCAGTAGTTGTATAAATGCTAAGGATGCTATAATTTATTTATTTTTAAATAGTGAAACAAGCCACCCTAAAAGAACTAATAATATGAGTGAAAAATGTCACACATCACGAGCATCTTCTCCATGAATTCAGGACTACGGGGAGCACATTTATAGAGAATAGTTAGACTGGTATTTCAAGTGGGTAGACGGAAGGATTTGTCCCAATGAGAATTGAAAGATACGAGAATAAAACATACAGTTACAGCAGAATTTAAAAATTAAACTTTTATATTATAAATAACTACACTAGACCTTATCAAATCTAACTACTTCTAACCAAGGGTGTAAGTAAGCCAAGCCGGTTTGCGAGCAGACTCAAACTTGACTTGTTAATGAACCAGCGAGACGAGCTTAATGAGCCACGAGCTCAAGCTTAAATCCGAGCTCGTTTATTTAAAGAGGTCGAGCTTAGCCTGACTCTGTTTTAGAGTTCATAGAGTCAAGTCAATTACATCAATTAATCTAACTTTTGTATAAAAAACTAAGTTAATATTTCATGAACTTATAAGATACTTCGATCTAAGTCGCACTTTCAGTAAAGCTCGAGTCAAGCTCGAGATCAAGCTAACCATAAAATCTCACGAGTCGAGCTCGGCATAAGTGCAGCTCGAGCTTGACTTGTTTACTTCCTTACTCCTAGCCCATCCCCAATTCCACCATTGCTTGTATGACAACTTATCCAACTATATATCACCGCAAAAAACCAATTGATGAGGGTGAGATGCTTGTCATTCAATGTGTTCTGCAGATTGAAGCTTCGAGAGAGTAATAGTAGCTTCACCACAATATCTTTAATACTCATTGTACTGTGAAGGGAAAGGTGTACAACCTTATCATTAATGAAAAATGATGGGTTCAAGAACACTTACTCCCAAGGGTATAACATCACACCACACCTATTCATGTAACTTATCTCCATTAGAAAACTATATGATGCATCTCCTATTAATGTTACCCTATTTATCTTCTTCAATCACATTGGGGAATATGGTTGACCATGTAATGCTAATTACATGTAATTCAAAAAACATTTTCAAGTGTTTTGTGGACAGTGAGATCCAAGTGCTTCTAGAGACACAGTCGAAGAACCTCTAATACCGGGAGATTACAATATTTTCACTATCTTCAATGCAATAGATCTGACTCTATACACCTCTTAATAATGTGATCACCCATAATAACAACTCTATCACTAGAGCAAGCACTATTGAGCAGTTACACCAATGGGATGAAATCATGAGACCATTAGGCCAAAGCGGACAATATCTTGATGGGTNGGAAAATGCATTTTCTGCCCAACTTTCTGACCCAGATGGGATTCATAAGCATTGAATTATTGATTTAACCTCCAGCACTGTTTTTCTTTTGTTTGGATGATTTAATAATTCAATGCTCACCCTAAACTGTATTAGTATTTATGCTTTTATGTTCACATTTAACTTATTGTAAATTTATAGTGATACAAAATGCGTGAAATTATGGCATTAAAATACATGCCACCCAATTCTCATGAATTTTAATTATTACAATTATACTACTAAAAGTTTTCATCTCACAAAAAAAAAAAAAAATTTTTTTTTTTTAAGTGAAATTCATCTTTTCATACACTCGAATTGGTATGCATGTAAAAATTGTAGTTTAAGTGTTAGATACGTAAATGCAAAAAATTTAGTGGCATGTATGTAAATCTTCCTAATTTTTAATACTTTAATGAGATTGGTCTCTCCCGTGATGGTAGATTACTATCTTATCTCCTAAATAGATTCATGTGTGAGTTCACTGTCTGTTTGGGGCTGCTGCTCTAGCTTATTGAAAAAGTCAGGCCGCTACTAGTAAGCTGCCACCGCACCTATCAAAATGCTGTTTTCAGCATTTTGAAAATGCATAAGCTGCCAAAACTCAGTTTAGCTAAACAGGCTAGGTGTATTTTAACCGCACCAAATAAGTTTGCCCCAAACGGGCCCGTCTTTTGATGTGATGTTTGCTGCAATCATTTCTTTCCTGTTTTCTTGCATAAAAAAACAAAAAAATGAAGATTTCTCAAAAAAAAAAGTGTGCTTGCATATAATTAAATTAATTTATTTGGAGTCAGATGGTATTTTGGTGAAGTATATATTTTCAGAAGAGATGCTTTATTGCGAGCTAGTCTGTCACTTTTATTTAATTTAAATATTGTACGTAGGCTAATTAGGTTTTTTAGTAATTGATTGGATTAAATGTTTTTTTATTGACATAGAACGAAGTTCTAAAGATTGCCGACTAATTAAATTATTATTTTGAATTATTTTTATTTAATTAAAATGCAACGTAAAGCGTGTAAATTTATAAAATATTGTGGCATGAATGTAAATTTCTTTTTTATTTAACCACCTGATTTATTGGGAAGTCGGCATGCTACGAAATCACAGCACGCTTAAAAAGAAATTAATAGAATATTCTATAAAAAATTGAAATTTTAAGAGATCAATATTAAGTATAAAAATACTCATTTTTAAAATATTAAATAATGCTTCCAAAAATAAAGCTTTTTATAAAATATGATAATATAATTAAAAAAAAAATCAGTTTTTCATGCTTTTTGGAAGTAAATATATTAGTCTCCTCCAATATAAACACCATACCATCTTAACAACAGCAATACAATCAAACACCATACCATTTTACATTCTTTAATATCACGTAAAAAATATCACCATCTTAAGATGACACATTTGTAAAAGAATAAAATTTTGATGCTAAAAATATAAATACACAGTAATTGAGGGGCATGCATGTGAATCATCTAATCTTCTAAATAGGAATGACAACTGTTAGGCATGTTAGGGGGTACTCGAATTGTTAGGCACATTAAGGATGACTGGAAGCTCGNCGAGCTCGTTTATTTAAAGAGGTCGAGCTTAGCCCGACTCTTTTTGAGAGTTCATAGAGTCAAGTCAATTACATCAATTAATCTAATTTTTTGTATAACCGTTACATACATATCCATTAAAATGCAGAAAAATGTATAATATAAATCTACCACATGAATGAAACCAAAATTCACATCATCCCAACTCAAACCAATTTCTATGAAGCTTAACCAAAAAGATGTTTTATCCCACCAAGTCGGGTTGGCTGCCTAATCCTTCTTCTCCATTGTCTTGTTGGGTGTCATATTTTTATTTAATTCTAATAAAATAAGATCATTTCTTACACAACATGCCCACGTCATCATCATCATGTTGATGAATAGAAAAAAAAAAAAATAAAAAAATAAAAAAAATACAAAATTTGTGCAATAAATAAAAAAAATTTAGCATATAACCATAAATGCTACATTTTCTTGCTTGATAAAGATGGGATAGACCTAACCTCAATATCCCTTGTGTAAATATTTGTAAGACCAAAAAGAAGCAGTATAAAAACAACCTGAGCGCTCACGATTCCAAAATGGCTGATGCTGTTGCCGATTTCCATCCAACTTCCTGTATTTCGAACCTACAAAAGTAGGAACATTTTTTTTTTTTCTTGAAATGTATGAATCTTGATATCATTAGGTCATTTTGAAGTATATAAAATTGACATAAAAAAAAAAAATCTAAAAATTAAAGGGAAAATTACAAATATACCATGCAATTCTTAATGTATTTACAGATTTAACACCTAAAGGTTGATATTTTCATTCATAATATTTATGAGTCATGCACCTCTGCATGAAAAGGTGTATTAAATTTCTAAAAAAGTTGTAATGATGGTATTCTTTTTATGCAATAAGAATTGTGTGGTATATATGGAGATGCCACAAAAAAAAGCTTGTTTTGATTAATTCAATTAATTAACATTAAAAATTCATAATTTTGGATCAAAATAAATAAAAAAAAAAATCTAAATTTTTTTCTAATGTTTCAATTATCCCATGACTAACCGGCCAACAAAGTTGAGAAAACAATAACTACTAAGGGCATAATTGTAATTATTCAAATTATTGAAGATTGGAAGACAATTAAGTTTGGATGATCCAAGTGTGAGGGGGCACAAATTAAGAAGACAATAATCCACTTATTTCAAGCCTCAAGCCACTGGTTAAACATAATTCAATCGTTCAATAAAAATCGAACACATTTCATAGAACTTTTTCAAATCACAAATTTATCCTTAAAAGATCCAAGAGCTTGGTAGTGGATTAGGCCTGATCTCACATCATATAAAGAGGATTAGAAAATTAAACATAAGTTATCATAAACATTCCTAAAGCACTACGATCTAAAGCCCAATTGAGAAGAGAGAAAAAAAAGAAGATATCTATATCTATATCTATATATATGTATAGCATGAATCCACATCAATTGAAAAGGAATCATCAAACCAAGCTTCCACTCACACTAAAAAATAAGAAATAAAATATGCACCATGGGGATGGAGCACAATAAATCAAAAGGTGATGGATTTAAAAGAAAGCAATAATTGAATCATCTATTGGGCAAAGATAAATAAATAATCAATACCATAAATTAAAAACCATCATTAGCCTCTTATTGTAATGCTTTCGGCATATTACAACTTCATACTTCCATTTGAGGTGGCTGTAGTTGTATAAATGCTAAAGGATGCTATAATTTATTTTTTTTAAAGCTGAACAATAGTTTTTTTGTTAACTACCACACTAAAATTTGGTCATAAAAAGTTAATTCTCAATTCAAAAATTTCAAAAAATTAAAAATAAAAAAGCAAACAAATAAAAGTGCGATAACAATCTCTTAAGTAAAATAGTGAAACAAGCCACCCTAAAAGAACTAATAATATGAGTGAAAAATGTCACACATCACGAGCATCTTCTCCATGAATTCAGGACTACGGGGAGCACATTTATAGAGAATAGTTAGACTGGTATTTCAAGTGGGTAGACGGAAGGATTTGTCCCAATGAGAATTGAAAGATACGAGAATAAAACATACAGTTACAGCAGAATTTAAAAATTAAACTTTCATATTATAAATAACTACACCAGACCTTATCAAATCTAACTACTTCTAACCAAGTGTGGTAGTAAGTCAAGCCGGTTTGCTAGCAGGCTCAAACTTGACTTGTTAATGAACCAGCGAGACGAGCTTAATGAGCCACGAGCTCAAGCTTAAATCCGAGCTCGTTTATTTAAAGAGGTCGAGCTTAGCCCGACTCTTTTTGAGAGTTCATAGAGTCAAGTCAATTACATCAATTAATCTAATTTTTTGTATAAAAAACTAAGTTAATATTTCATGAACTTATAAGATACTTCGATCTAAGTCGCGCTTTCAGCAAAGCTCGAGTCAAGCTCGAGGTCAAGTTAACCATAAAATCTCACAAGTCGAGCTCGGCATAAGTGCAGCTTGAGCTTGACTTGTTTACTTCCTTACTCCTAGCCCATCCCCAATTCCACTATAGCTTGTATGATAACTTATCCAACTATATATCACCGCAAAAAAAACCAATTGATGAGGGTGAGATGCTTGTCATTCAATGTGTTCTGCAAATTGAAGCTTCGAGAGAGTAATAATAGCTTCACCACAATATCTTTAATACTCATTGTACTATGAAGGGGAAGGTGTACAGCTTTATCATCAATGAAAAATGATGGGTTCAAGAACGCTTACTCCCATGGGTACAACATCACACCACACCTATTCATGTAACTTATCCCCATTAGAAAACTATATGATGCATCTCCTATTAATGTTATCCTATTCATCTTCTTCAATCACATTGGGGAATATGGTTGACCATGTAGTGCTAGTTACATGTAATTCAGAAAACATTTTCAAGTGTTTTGTGGACAGTGAGATCCATGTTCTTCTAGAGACACAGTCGAAGAACCTCTAATACCGGGAGATTACAATATTTTCACCATCTTCAATGCGATAGATCTGACTCTATACACCTCTTAATAATGTGATCACCCATAGTAACAACTCTATCAACAGAGCAAGCACTCTTGAGCAGTTACACCAATGGGACAAAATCATGAGACCATTAGGCCAAAGCGGGCAATATCTTGACGGGTGAGAGTTCGGGCTATTACATAAGAGGATGATATCCTTTACTAATTCACACCAAAATTTCAGCAAGCAATCCTGCGCCCACCATGTCCACCCACAATTCAAATTTTAATAATTAAGTTGAACCAAGTCCTCAAACCCGCCCTCGTTCAACTATTTTAAAAACTGGGAAATTGCAAATTAAATAATGGAGTTTTAGGTGTAGGTAGAAAAAAAGGGTTTAGAAGCTCAGTACTCATCAAAATAGTTTAGATTTGGAATGCAGAAAAAAAGGGTTAACAGTTAGGCAGACCTGTCTAATATCCAAACTCATTGCCATTCCTGATCCTAAATGACCTTAAAGGAAGAGATAAGCATATATCATGCAAGTTGCCCTGCTGCACTGCACAAACAACCGTATTCCAATTTGATATATTTAATTTTCTTTATTTTTCTTATTCATTTATTTTTAATTTTTTGATAAATGTGATGTCAATACTAACTGCACACAGACCAAATGACATTAACAGGAAGGTGGAAAGAAAAAAAAAGTGCATCTGGATCTCAATGGAGAGATCACCATAGAAGCATCATGGAAGAATGTTATAGCAACAAAATTAGTAATTTACTACTAAATTATATATCATCATTAAATTTTAGACATAAGTAATTAAGAAAAGACATCATTAATCTNAATGATTAGATGGATGAGTGGCTTTACACTTAGAGACAAAATGCGAAATGAATATCTTCGTGATAGGGTTGGAGTAGCTCCAGTGACAGACAAAATTAGACAGAGTCGTCTTAGATGGTTTGGTCACATTAAACGTCGACCATCTAATGTTCGATTAGGAGAGTAGATGTTTTAGTTTAGACTTATGTTAAGAAGGGCAGAAGTAAACCTAGGAAGATTGGGCTTATTTTATAAAAAAGATCTTAATTTATTAAAACTAAATGAAATATGACACTAAATAGGACGCAACGGAGAAAAATGATTCATGTAGCTGACCCCAGGTAGTTGGATTATGGCTTTGTTGTTGTTGTTGTCGTATATAAAAAAAAAATAAACATTATAATAAATCATAGAAAAGTAGAATAAAATAAAAAAAATAAGTGTTAAGTATTAATTAAGTTATTTAAGTAATTTACTTTCAAAATAAAAGATAAAAAGATGGATTAACTTAACTTATTTATTTATTATAATTTTAAAGTTAAATTTTATTACTTTGGATAGTTGTAAGACATGTCTTTAAAATTTTT
>JXCR01046937.1:122579-137326 GCA_002079205.1 Phalaenopsis hybrid cultivar | reverse complement strand
TTAATAAATAATAAACTTGACAAGGTATATATATATATACACCACTTAATTCTTATGTATTTACAAATCCAACATCTTAAATTTAATTTTTACATATATGAAATCTTATGAATAAAAGGATGTATTTCACTATTTTAAAAATTAAAATAGTGATATTTTTTATGTGATACGAAAGATTTGATTGTCATGCATGTAAATAACATAGAAGTCGGTGATATGTAAAATTTAGGAGTTATTTTGTAGATTGTTTATGCTTGCCTGCCTAAAAGGCATAATTTTATTTTTTTTCTAGCAAACTTGCATGTGTTTGATTTTCCTTCATTTTACCTTGTAGTTTCATTCCTTTTTTATTTGCAAAATTTTGGGTACATTCTAGCAACACTTATGCATTACCCTTATGAAAAAGTAGAGCATCCCGAAAGTTCAATAACATTCTACATACTGTGGACGTATTATGTACCAATAGAAATCCGATGACACAAGCACATTACAACACATACCACACACGTCGAATATTAAAAATATATGGCATTCACATGCATTGATATGATATTGTAATATTATATCTTACAAATAAAAACTATATAGTAATTACATAAATTAAATAAATATAAATTGACTTTATATAATGATAACTTTTTTATTTGTTCATAAGATAAAAATATATTTAAATTTATTAAATATGATAAAGTGAATTGAAGTAAAAAATAAAATATAATATCATAGATTATTTATTTTTTTCCATTATAAAATAATAAAAAAATAAATAATACTAAGTTAAGTGAGACCTACAATGCTCTATGGCGCCGAATGTTGGCCTTTAAAAGAGAAGCATAATACTAAGTTAAGTGTTGCCGAGCTGAGAATGATTAGATGGATGAGTGGCTTTACACTTAGAGACAAAAAGCGAAATGAATATTTTCGTGATAGGGTTGGAGTAGCTCTAGTGACGGGCAAAATTAGAGAGAGTCGTTTTAGATGGTTTGGTCACATTAAACATCAACCATCTGATGTTCGATTAGGAGAGTAGATGTTTTAGTTTAAACTTATGTTAAGAAGGGCAGAGGTAAACCTAGGAAGACTGGGCTTATTTTATAAAAAAAGATCTTAGATTATTAGAACTAAATGAAATATGACACTAAATAAGACGCAACGGAGAAAAATGATTCATGTAGNGTGATGGTGATATAGATGGGGATGTTATTAGTAGAATGCAAGTTGGTTGGTTGAAGTGGAGGAATGCTTTGGGCCTATTATGTGATTAAAAAGTACCGCTTAGATTGAAAGTAAAATTTAATAAGATGGTGGACAGACCTACAATGCTCTATGGCGCAGAATGTTTCCCTTTAAAAGAGAAGCCTTTAAAAGAGAAGCCTTTAAAAGAGAAGCATAAAATTAAGTGTTGTCGAGATGAGAATGCATATGTGGATTAGTGGCTTTACACTTAGAGACAAAATGCTAAATGAATATATCTGCGATAGGGTCGGTGTAGCTCATGTGGCAGACAAAATTAGAGAGAGTCGTCTTAAATGGTTTGGTGATATTAAATGTCGACCATCTGATGATCCGAATAAGAGAGTAGATGTTTTAGAATCGACTTATGCTAAGAAAGGCAGAGGTAGACCTAGAAAGACTTGGGCATACTGTATAAAAAATGATCTTAATTTATTAAAATTAAATGAAAATATGACGTTCCATAGGATGCAATGGAGAAACATATTCATGTAGCTGACCCTAATTAGCGGGATAAAGGCTTGTTGTTGTTGTAAATATAAGTCATTTTACAAATTTAATACCCAAAACATTAATTAATACTTAATAATTCAATCTCCTAATAAATACTCAATACAAACTTAAGCATAACATTTATTTTTTAGTTATAAAATGTGTTAATCTCCTCTGGGAACTCAACTATCCCAATCATCGACTAACCCCACCTACAAACTTAACAAGGCTTTCAACCTCCTTATCAATCCTATAAGAGTGTCCTTTACACCAATTTTTTGCGACATAATCCACTTAAAGAAATTTTTTCTGACTAACACCTATAATCCCTATTTTGCTTCCTCCTTAGTCATCTATATCAACGCCAACTATGGCGAAAAATGTAGAAGTGGCTCTGCTTCTTTCCCTTCAACCTTTCCTTCCTCTAAGCCCCCACAAAAATACTTAATTATCCTATATTATTATCATAATCATTAATTTATGATCAATTAACATAATTCATTCCTATTTCAATTAATTAATCATTTAAGTTTAAACAAAAGACTACCAATGCAATGTCTAGATTGCTGTTGTTTAACATATAAATTGTTAAACAATAAAGCAATTAATCTAATTAAGTAGTCAAATTTAATATCAAAATTTCAATTAAATCACTGTGAGGAACAGATTTTTTGTCATGAAAATAGAAACCTGAAATTTTGAAAGGCGCTTCTCAAAAAAGGTAACCTAACTTACAGTTTTCTAAAAATCTATTACTGGCTTTCATAAATCCCAACTTTTCTAACAGCTAGCTAGTTTCTTACTAAACATCTGAAAACTCATTTTATACTCAAAAAGAAAATAATTAAGCCGTAGAAAGCATCACCAATGACATATTTCTAATACCTACTTCTACTTCGTTGCATAGTATAGCAGTTTTAGAATGTTCGAAAACTAGCCATAAGTTCATTTGTATGAAAGCTAAATAACTAATTCCATAAAACGGTAGTTTATATTGTTTCCCAAAAAAGGCTTTAATAGATAGCTTTATTATATAAGTAATTAATGAATAAAGTATTTTGTCAATGCATAAAATATGATTACAATGTTTTATTATGATTAAATTAACTTTATAATAATATCCATTTTGATCATTCCATCAACTCAAAAAAAGAACTACTAACAATTTTTTTACCAAACCACCGCAACTCCTACAACACATTAAACAATAATCTTAACATGATTTTGGTAATTAGGAACCAACTTTAATCGACAGGACAACATGATAAAACATATAATAGCAATGCCGAATGGAACCTTAGATCCATCGAAAATTCTATTTGAATATGCAGTAACCAATAGTTGATAAAACTCAACAATTTTCAATGCATTAGATCAGTTTGGTATTATGTTTAAATCTATTGCACGTTGAACGTGATTGTAACTTTGCGGCTTCCATATAAAACGTAATGTGAATATATATCTTTAATGAACCCTCCACACAAAATGTGCCACAAACAAAATAAAAAAAATGTTACAATCAAGATACTAACATTACCCCCTGAGAAAAATGAAGCTGAAATAGGTCCACACAAAAGACACGTTATGATTAATAATATTGCAATAAAAGAGGGGTGGTAGATATCCATATAAAGCCTCAAAACTTTAACGTAGAAAGAACCTAAAAGTGCTAATTTCTACACTAACTTTAACAGTTCAACAAGAATGATATGAACTTAAATAAAGTGAGGAAATACTTACATGACAAGCATAAATGGAATAAACAACTTGAATATAAGCAATGCCGCCATGAGAAAGGGCTGGAATTAGAAGGATATTAGCTGACAACTCAGGAATGGCAATCCAGATAATGAAAATATAAATATACACAAACATAGATCTAAACACAATGCTTACACTGAAGATTGTCATGAATCGGTAAACAGATGATATCTCAAAACTTGCAATGCTCGCAAAATTACCGGTTCCAAAGAAGGCGACATTAAACAAAATCATCTGCAGTTGAGGACATATTTCAAATGTAAAATGAGATACTTCTAAACCTGATGGTGAAAGAAAGAAGACACGCATTCCAATCTACTTTAAGGAAATTTAGAAATCAATAATGTTTAAGCGCCAAATTTTTTATGTTATCATCAACATCTAATGATATAAAAAGGAAACCTTATTAAATCCATTTCAAACAGGTAGGACAAACCATAAGATCCATAACCTAATAATCACACTAAAGTGATACACAATATTCGGAAGTAAAATTGATGGTGTTCATAAATCAGTAAGTGTTCAAGGCCAGCTCCTTAACATATAAGAGTATATTAGAATGGATCCAAAGGTTGACAATCGTTCAAGTTGTAAAAAAATAAATGCAAGCATGTAGATTGATAAAATCTTTTGCAATGCATTTACAAGTCCTTAAAAACCTTGCATAATGCAACTCCATTCAAACCCAATCCTCAGCATAGAAATGACACAGTTGACACACCCATGATCAACCGACAATCTCAGCCCAAAACAATACACATTATAAATTAATGTTAAGGAAATCAAACTCAAATACCCTACAAATTCTCCTAGGTATGATCCCTTAAGAGCGAGCAAGTGGAGCCGAGTTCTATAATCCGATGACCTGAGCTTTCTCTGTTAATAAATAATAAACTTGACAAGGCATACATTACATCAATTTTCAATTAAAAAATAAAGAACTAACACGTTCTTTCCTTTTTTGGCATGCTAATGTAATTATTTTTTAATGCTATCAAAATGAACAAGAATGTTCAAAAGATCCCTCTGCATGCTTTGAGGCACATGATCTTCATGATGATGGTTTCGATTATTAGAATATCAGAACCAAAGAGTGTTCTAGCATGAAAATGTACTCTTAAACTCCAGAAGAACAAGTTCCCCGGAGATTGACATAATTAAAGAAAAATTATAACTAGAACCAATTAAAAGGAAACACATATACAGATACCTACACATGCGCACACTAAAAGTTCAAGCATTAACTAATTTTTTACACACGGAACAGTCACTCATCCATCATCTACACCAATTTGTCAAGAATAAAAAATAAAATTTGATAAAAGAGCTTAAAAAGCAATTGCAATATCAAATATACATATGTATGATGATATGAACATACTAAAAAAATCTCATGCTAGTAAGAACATAACATATTTCTCTTGACTAGGTGGTTAGCATGACTATAGTGACACCAATATATTATGCTTATAACGTGAACCCAGATTTCCCCAATGACAGCATATAAGTCATGAATCATAAAGCTCACATAATAAGGCATCAAGCTCTCTATTAGCCAAAGTTAGCTCAAAATTGACCTTTTTGACCAGCGTTCACCCCAAATTAATATAGTCCCAATTGACAACACAAACCATAGTTACTAAAAAAGATCAACCCTTTTTAATTTCTTTAGACTAACAACAAAAAATTGTTCTTTGTAGGTTAAAGAAGAAAAGCAACTCCAACCTTGCTTGGCTAGATATGCACATTATCGCTCTCTAAACCACTCTAGTTTCTAACATTTAGCTTACTCGCCTTGCTTGCATGGGCCATCTCGGTCAACTTGTGCTTGTCAATTGTACATGCTTCCCACTTCCTACTCAAGGAATATTGCAATTCCAACAGTAAACGTGCTCCTTTCACCCGCATGAAAACCTAATATGCAACCACATTAACAAAACCTTCTCGAATTTAGCTTGTAAGCTAAAGAAGTTTTAGCTCAGTATATGGTTGGTGTTGATCCAATGCTTGCGTCTCTTTTGTGAGGCACAATGCCATATTAGCTCTTGACACTCGAATGACTTCTATACTATTTTGGTCAGGCTTGCCTCTTGTTAGTTTCTAATTAACAACACCTTTCCAACGGTGTGCCATGTCACCTTTTCTAATTCTCAATCTCGCATTAGTATCCACACATTGATAAGCAAATGATCCCCAATTATGGCTCCAATGTGAGTGATACCAGAACTAGTTAGAAAATTAGCGGAAACAAAAATAGCTTTTATTAATATTGAAATAAGGTTACAACACAACACAAAAAGAAATGGGAACTACAATAGCAAACCAATATCCGACCAAAACTGAAAGAAAGGATCCAAGAACAGTGGTGGCGTCGGCGAAGTGGCAAGGGAAAAGGCGAAGGGTGGAGGGTCTTGAAAGGGTGGTTGGTGCTTGGTTTGGGGTTTTGGGAGAGGGACGGTAGGGAAAGCTGCAGAGAAGGATGGTGAAGGGTGCTGGGTGATAGTTAAGTGAGCCGGGCAGTAAGGTGAACTACTATAGGGGGCCCAACGGGCTGCAAGGAGCGGTTGGGACTGCTAGACAGTAAGGCCAGCAGCAGGTTGGAGGGGAATAGAGTGCTGGAAGGCGGATTTGAAAGGCTGGACAACAAGGCAGTGGCGGCATATCAGCGGAGATGGGAGGGAGATGGCCGATGGCTAATGGAACTGAAGGAGAAAGGTTAGGGAGGAGAATAGACGATGATAAGACACCACCTTGGAGTAGGATACAACCGAAACACCACCACCTCCTTGGATACAACCTTAAAACAGGGAGAACAATTCTATAAAGGAATCTAAAAGCAACACACAACAAAACTAACCCTACACTCTGAAATCAACAAATAAATAGCTCCAACATGAACAAGAAGAAAAGAAAGGAGGAGAGGGGCAGGCGACAGTCCTGTTTAGTCAAAATCTCATCCCACGCTGCTCAGCCTAGGTTCACCTTAGACCGGCCCTCAATTGGACTGCTCGGGTTCAGTAGCGTGAAATCCCGCCACGTGAAGTCTCGTATCCTGCGTCAGTGCAAAAAGTCCCGCATCAGGCTCTCATGGTTACGGAAGCTTTGATCTTGTTTGTCGAAGCTCCGGGCTCTTCAAAGTACGATGTCAAGTCAACGACATTGAACATGACTGAAACATTGCAGCCCCCGAGCAGATCAATTTTATAAGCATTGTCATTCCAAAACACATTTTGGTAGAATAGGTATTCGCCCAACTTTGACACGCCCTGAGTTGGAACTGTAGGTAAACGAGTATTCTCACGACTCAGGTATCGAGCATCTGGACATCTGGTGATAGGCACCATGTTGGACTGAAAGTTACTTTAGAATAACCCCACATAATATTCCTAATATGACACTAAATGACTCATCTTCGGACCATTGAGAATCCTCCAAACAATTCTCAATGTCAAAGCAGAATAGAATCATAGTATTCAAGAAAACCAAAACAATAAATTTAAACCAGAAGCATAATAAAAAAACAATCAGAAAAGAACATACGAGTTTTACATGGAAAAACCCGATAAGGAGAAAAAACCACAGAACCACACCACAACAAATTTCACTATAAATTTCAGAGAATTTTACCATGGATTCACACAAGTTTTTATCCACACTCACACGAAGAAACTTACAGTGCACCAATTCACACTTTTCCTACTGATCCGACGCAGAAATGCACGTCGAAAAACACCAGAATCCTTCACATCGACACTTTTCACCTTCACCAGGATTTTGTAGATGAACAAACAGGCCAAGCCCGCACATACGCTGCCTGAAATCGTGACATAAATAACAGTTCACATGAAAACTGCTCTGGACGCCTGGACGCCCAGTTCTATGGAAACAGGCGCCCCAATGGTAGAAGTGAGCGTCTAAGCGCCCAATTTGGGCGCAAGACTTCCACCTTCTTGGTCTGGGAACACTCAATGGGCGCAAGCGCCCATAGCTGGCGCATTGGCGTCGGATGCACTGATTGCGTGGAAGATAGTTTGTCTGATGCTCATGGGTGCTACAATCAGACTCCACAACTAACAATCTCCCACTTGGAGATCGATAACACTAAGTCCAGTCCTCTGTAGCTACACCATCTGAATTTGCCTTCATAGTCACATACCGTGATGTGGCTCACCCCCGATCTCAACCTCTATGAAACCCAACTGAAGTCAAACACAACTTTATTTTCTCAACAATCACTACTATGCTCCCCAATAAGAAGATATACCCCGTTGTACTTTTCCTACTGTCCCCGTCTCCTGTCAGATTTGAATCTACAAATTAGTGTAAATTGATCCCTGTATTTCTATAACAAAGTGTCTTTTTTATCGTTCCTCTCAAATACTGAGAATCCATTTTATCGCCTCCAAATGATGTATACATGGATTGTCCATGTACCCGCTGACTACTCCCACTACATATGCAATATTTGGTCCGGTACAAATCATCAGGAAGATCAAACTTCCAACTGTTGAAGCATACAAAGTTCTCTCCATCTGTGCTTGCTCTGCTTTAAAGTTAGGCGGTAGCTCTTTAGACTACTACTGGTTTTGCCTCACTCATGTTGAACCTTTGTAGAGTATTTTCAACATACTTTGCCCGAGACAACTTCAATGTGCCTGCACTCATGTCCTTGTTGATTCTCATCTCGAGAATATTTTTGGTTGGACCTAAATACTTTATCTCGAACTCACTTAATAATTGATTATTCAAGTCCCTGATTTTTTTCATATCTGACTCTACAATCAACATGTCATCCACAGTCAAAAGAAACAAAATATAACAGTTACCAAAGTGTTTAATGAAGCAATAGTAGTCTTCCTGGCACTTCAAGTACCCATTTTCTGACATAAATCTATCAAACCTTCTGTGTCACTCTCTCGGGGCTTGCTTCAAGTCATAGAGGCTCTTCTTTAGTTTGCAGACCAACCTTCTTTGCATAGAACTATCTCCACATATCTGAATTCTTCAGAAGTAGCTGATAAACTGTCCTGAGTTCTAACCCTATTTTTATATATCTCCATCTCGTTGAAAGTGACATATCTGCTCCTGATGAATTTTATATTCTGATAGTCCCAAAACTTATACCCAAACTCATCTAAGTCATATCCGGTGAAGGTACACTTGACAGATTTTGAGTCAAGTTTGCTTCTAGAACCAACATAAGCATGCATATATGCAAAACATCCAAATGCTCTTAAATGAGATAGACATACAATTTTGTCACTCCGGTCTTTTTCAGTTACGCCTTCCTCCAAAGGAACTGACGAACTACAATTAATCAAATAAATTGCAATGTTCATTGCGTCAACTCAAAACTGTTTCGGCAAGCCTGCATGTAACCTCATGCTCCTAGCACGTTCCGTGATTATTCTGTTCATGCACTCAACCATACCATTCTGCTGCGGTGTCATTGAGACAGTGAACTCATACCTGACCCCCTTTGTAGCACAGAAAATCCTGAACTTCTGATCACGATACTCACCCCCATTATCTGATCTGAGACACTTTAGCTTCAAGTCTGTCACATTTTCTACCATAGCCTTCGACTTCTTAGTCTTCAAATATAGCAGAATTTTACTTTAAGAAATAAACCCATAAGTATCTTGTGTGATAATCAATGAATGTGACAAAATAGTGAGAACCTTCAATGGACTGAACTGGAGTAGGACCCCGTATATCAGCGTGCACTAACTCAAGTTTCTTTAACTTCAGCACTTACCCGCCCTTGGAGAAAGAAACTTTCTTTTGCTTGAATCAGCACAATATTCACGAAAATCCAGATTAACTGATTTCAAACCGTGAAGCTTATTCATTGAAAGTAGGGTCTTGATACATTTATCGTTCACATGGCCAAGCCTATAATGTCATAGACCTGCATCTACCCTAAATCCAACCACATCAATGAAATCAATCATTTCAATGTTGCCCCGAGCCATCATTAATGCCCCTCTGGTCACCTTCCACGAATCACATGTGTAAGTTGTCACGAATCCAGACTTCTTCAGCTGGTCAGAGAGATGAGATTTCTCTTCAGACTAGGAACATGTCTGACATAAGAAAGCTTCCAGACTGTTCCATTCGACAACTTGATATCAATATTACCCTTTTATATTATACTACAAGCCTTGTTATCTCTCAAATAAACCTTACCCAAATCACTCTGAGTGTAGTATTTACCCTGAATCCACTATCCAGGATTCAGTGCTGACTAGAGATAACACCAGAGAATCATTTTGGATTTCATTTGTGGAGACATTTATAGAGAAACTACTATCTTGTCCTCCACCACCAGCTTTCCTTGGAGTTTTGCAGTCCTTAAAATGCCCCTTCTTACCGTGGTTCCAGCATTCTCCTTTGCTTGACTAGGGCGTTCCTTTCTCGGACTCGGATCTGCTTGTGTCTGTATTCCTGCCTAGATTCCTTCCTCTGTTATCAGTATTCAATGCAAAACCTGAAGATTCACCATTTGATACTTTTATGCGAACTTCTTCATTCAACATCAGACCCACTATATCATCAAAGTTCAACTTCGAAGTCCCTAAAAAATTACTCACCGTCGTTAAACCATCCTAGCTTTTTGGCAAAAAAAATAGTATCACCAGTGCTCTGACCTCATTATTAAACTTGATCATCACAGAACACAACTGACTTGTCACAGTGTTTAAGTTATTGAGATGTTCTGTCATTGAACTATCTTACACCATTTTTATGTTGAATGATTTATTCATCAGAAAAACCTTATTAGAAGCAAAGGGGTTTTTTGTACATTTTGGCCAATATCTTCATGAAATCCATCATAGTTTTCTCTTTCATAATGTTGAACGAAATAGATGAGGAAAGTGTTAACCTGATCAAACCCATCGACGTTCGATCAAACACTTCCCATTCCTTTATAGGTATAGACTCAGACTTCTTTGTGATTCCTCGTAGAGGCAAGTATAATTTTTTCTGATACAACAAATCCTCCATTTGCATCTTCAAGAAAGCGAAGTTCTTCCCATTGAACTTCCCCACCTTGAACCTTGCTTCTTCGACCATTGCTCCCACTCGAATCAAAACCCGCTCTAATAACAGTTTTTTTTGGGAATCCTCTAAACAATTCTCAATGTCAAACCGGAATAGGATTGCAAGATTCAAGAAAATTGAAACAATAAATTTGAATCAGAAGCACAATAAAAAACAATTAGAAAAGAACAGAGGAGTTTTACGTGAAAAAATCCGAGAAAAGGAAAAAAAACCATGACACCACACTACAACAAATTTCACTATGAATTTCAGAGAGTTTAACAAAAGATTCACACAAGTTTCTTCTCCACACTCACATGAAGAAACTTACAGTGCACTACTCCATTATCATCTTACTGATCCGACGCAGAAATGCACGTTGAAAAAATCCAAAATTCTTCTCACCAACACTTCTCAACTTCACCAGGATTTTGCTGATGAAAAAACATGAAGAGTTACACTCCAAGCTTACACATATGCTGGCTGAGCTCGTTACATAAATAGTAGTTCTTGTGAATAATGCTCCGAGCGCCAAGCCGTTGGGCCCCCAATTCCCTTAAAATAGGCGCCTCAACGCTAAGCGTCTAGTTTGGGAGCAGGACTTCCACCTTCTTGGTCTGGGAACACTCAATGGGCACTTAAGCGCCCATAGTCCGACGCCTTAGCATCGGGTGCACTGACAACGTGGAAGCCAACCAAACTGCTGCTCATGGGTGCTACAATTAGACTCCACAACTAACACCGACATGCCAGACCTCCCTCCATAGGGACAACTCTGAAGAGGGTCTATAAATTTGAAATATATGCATTTCTCTTATTTATGGTGACCATGTATTTGATGTCAGCTCATTGAACTCATAACCCTTGTAGACATCCCAGGTCAGTCCTACTGATATTCCTCTCAGAGTCTGCAAAATGCTAGCTCAAGCACCATAATCTCATACACTATCAGACTGCCCATTACCTTAGAGTCGCAGCCTTCTAAAGAAGTGACTGTTACCTCAGCTGGAATCTCTACCTCGGGGTCAACTGAAATTGGAGCGTCTCTTCCTCGTTGCCTGCAAGTCGAGAATCCTTTTTGACGTCTTCATCTTCTCCAGAACAAACCGTGTCATTGCCCAATTTTTCAACAACACCCTGCTCAATGCCCCTCATGGTTGTGCATTCTGTTTCCACATGCCCAAATCTGTGGCACATGCAATACTTCCTAGCTATGACAGATTTAAAGATGTGTCCTGTTCTCACCTGTTCTCTACTCTGAATCAGTTTGTCATTGGGGTCGTCTTGGGTGTTCCCCTTGGTGCACTTTGCCTATAAAATCCTTAGTTTGACTTCTGCCTGTAAGATGTGAGGGTCGCTCAGTGGTGTGGTACCTCCACTTATGAAGCTAAAGTCTAAAGTTTATGTTTGTAGTAATCTGGTAGGAATTGGTACTGTGTCTCCCGCTTCATCCTAAGTTTCTCTCATTCTCCCCTTCGACTCTCCAAATCATGGTCGAGGGTAATTTCCCATTAGATTCAATCCTCAATATCTATAAGCTTCTACTGAAGCCGACGGATCTCCTGCTATATCTCTTCACGCGAAGGCTCGGACATGCATGTCCTTGGTGGCGTGATTAGGATTTTGGGCTAGGAGATGAAAGATAGTGTAGGAGACTCGTTGAAGGTGTAGGAAAAGTAATTTATGGTTGCTGATTTTGAAAATCAACAGGGGGGCCAGAGTTAGGTAAAAATTTTGACTAAGATTTGGGAATAAGAAAGAAAAATTTTGGTGGAGATGGCTTGGGGTAGGGGTGGATGTTAGGAAACCCTAGGATCATACTAGAGTTGTGCTAGTTCTGATACCAAATGATACCAGAACTAGTTAGGAAATCAGCGATAACAAAAGCAACTTTTATTAATATTGACATAGGGTTAAAAGACGACACAAACGGAAAAGGGAACTACAATAACAAACCAATTTCCGACTAGGACCGAACGAATGAGGGAAACCCTTGTCAATGAGGGCTTCTTCTATAGAGGCATACATTTCATGTGCTTCTCCCACCGTAGAATCTCCCTTATCATACAAACACACACTTTTGGTGAGTTTATTAAGGCTGATATGGATCTTGTTCCTCTGTTGGTTTTCTCATCTAACTTCGTGACACATTTGCAGTAAGGACCTAGAATTACTAATCATCAGCTACCTTCCTCATTCTGGTAAACCAGCTCACTGTGTCTTGTTCTCTTTCCCTTATTAGTAAATTATCTTAGGTCCATCCCAACATAGAGATAGCTCACAGCTTCAAAATCAACTTGCATTTGATTCTGTGTTATACAGCCCTGCTTATTTATTCCCGTCAATAAACGATTTACATAGGACTCTTCACTCAACAAACATGTGCATGTTGATGTGCTAAACTCATTTTGACTATTCAATGGAACCATTTATTAGTACAGATTTGATGGCTTTCTCACATCTTTGTGTTCAATACTTCAATCAATTCATTTGGTACCCTTTTGCCTCAATATTTGGTAAACTGCTTCTAGTAGATGCTACTATTGCAAGTTTCCCAACCATTAATGGCTACGGTATTGGTCAAAGTAGGTGTTCTTCCCCACTTGAGAAAGAAATTTGGATTGACTCCAAATAATATGGCGATATGCAAAAGATCGTTTGAAGGCATTACTCCTTATTGTTCCACTTGCAAAATATTAACATAATTTTTCAAAATGTTTTAAAGCATGCCTAAAATTGAATAAGCACTATGGGAGTGGGGATCTTCCATCTGATTAAAATCTTTCATTTAATGAACTGGTGGCTAATTTAACTTTTCTAAGCTATTTTGCGTTCAGAATATGAATCATTTTTGAATCCCGCCTTGGATTAATGCCTTCATGTGATGCTAGCTCAACAATTTTGATTGATAACATACCCATCCATATGGTCAATGCTCCGAACACTTCTAAGATTTCTCTGCTATGCGGGTCATGGGTAATCGCTATTCTCTTTCTATTGTTTATAATGGTAGCAATCCTGCACAAGTTGGTGGATAAGAATTTTTAGCTTATATACGCCAGGAAAAAGAGGAAAAGAAAAAAANGAAACAATAAATTTAAATCAGAAGCACAATAAAAAAACAATCAGAAAAGAACAGAGGAGTTTTACGTGAAAAGACTCGAGAAAAGAAAAAAACCACGACACCACACCACAACAAATTTCACTATGAATTTCAGAGAGTTTAACAAAGGATTCACACAAGTTTCTTCTCCACACTCACATGAAGAAACTTACAGTGCACTACTCCACTATCATCTTACTGATCCGACGCAAAAATGCAAGTTGAAAAAATCCAAAATTCTTCTCATCAACACTTCTCAACTTCACCAGGATTTTGTTGATGAACAAACAGGAAGAGTTACACTCCAAGCTTGCACATATGCTGGTTGAATTCGTTGCATTACTAGTAGTTCTTGTGAATACTGCTCCGAGCACCAAGCCGTTCGGCGCCCAATTCCCTTAAAATAGGCGCCTCAACGCTAAGTGTCTAGTTTGGGAGCGGGACTTCCACCTTCTTGGCCTGGGAACACTCAATGGGCACTTGAGAGCCCATAGTCCGACGCCTTAGCATCGGGTTCACTAACAACTTGGAAGCCAACCAAACTACTGCTCATGGGTGCTATAATTAGACTCCACAACTAGCACCGAAATGCCAGACCTCCCTCCATAGGGACAACTCAGAAATAAATATGAGATATATGCATTTCTCTTATCTATGGTGACCTTGTATTTGATGTCGACTTATTGAACTCATAACCCTTGTAGACATCCAAGGTCGGTCCNCACTCTCCAAAATGTTCCCTATGTGCACATCCTTTCTAGCTTTTGATTCATCTCCACTTGTTGGCCTTGTCCATGTATTTCATTATTTAGTTCGCTTTTCTCATTTTGCAATGCTTTGTATTTAGAAATAAACAATATCTTAATTAAAAGATAATCATACTTTTTTTTGCCTTCCATAAAAATATAGAACATGCATACTAGTCCCGATAAAAAAGTTTCTCACAATCAACAGGGTTGATAAACCATAGAGATACCAATAGGAAACCTTGAACCATAAAATGACATATCCATAAGATGGCGAAGTCTATAGAGCTACATATTTAAACTTAAGTGTCTTTTTCCAAAAATCAATCTAGCACAAAAAAAAATTATATATATATATATATATATAT
>JXCR01046937.1:97389-114559 GCA_002079205.1 Phalaenopsis hybrid cultivar | reverse complement strand
CAGAGGAATTATCGCCATTGAGAGACATTCAACACGCCATAGATCTCATACTCAAATTAGTGTTGTCGAATCGACCTACCTACAGAATGAGGCCTGCAGAGTATGAGGAGTTATAATGCAAGTACATGATCTCGTCGCGAGAGGTTTGGTCAGAGAGAGCATAAGTCCGTGTGTTGCCCCCACTCTGATGGTACCCAAGAAGAAAAACCGTGGAGAATGTACATTGACAATAGGGCCATCAACAACATTACAATGAAATATTGGTTTCCCATGCTTCATCAAGACGATCTCTTGAATTAGTTGCACGAAGTCAATGTCTTTTCGAAGATCGACTTACGTAGCAATAGCACCAGATCTAGATGAGGTCAGAGGATGAGTGGAAGACTGTTTTCAAGATCCGAGATGGATTATGAGTGGAGAGTCATGCCTTTTGGATTATCTAACACATCTAATGTGTTCATGAGGTTGATAAATCAATTTTTCTGAGCTCATATCAGAAGATTCATAGTGGTGTACTTTGATGATATTTCGATATACAACCGATCTAAGGAGGAGCACTTGCAGCACCTGAGAATAATATTCAAAATTTTAAAATCAAACAGGCTATATGCCCATCCAAAAAAGTGCTACATCCTAACAGCATTGACATGTTTTTTGGGGTATATTGTGTCTAGTGCATGTTTAGATGAATCCTACAAAAATCAAGTCCATTGCAAGTTGAAATGCACCTCGGTCTTTCACAGAGCTTACATAGCTTTTGAAGCTAGCATCATTCAACACTATCACAACCCCTCTGAACAAAATCTAGAAAAAGGGAAATTCTAGTGGGCAGATGCAGCTTAGGTCAATTTCAACGCACTGGAGAAGAATGTGACTCAGACCAATTCTAGCATTATTCGACTTCACTCAATTGTTCGACCTAGGGAAGCCAACCCATAACATTCTTTAGTGAGAAGTNAGTCGAGTGGAAATTCATAAAATCGACAAATGTATAAATAAAATTGGGCATTTAAAAAGACTTCTATATGTCATCCGATATTTTTTTAACACGCATGATGAACTCAATTATAATGAAAATTAATTAAAGTTGATTAATACTTATTTTTTTACAGAAGTGTCAAAATGGTCTCCTTACCTTTTGTTGAGGTTCGTCTTAGTCCAAAAATTTTAAAAAGTGTCAATTTAGTCCAAGATTATTTTAAAGAACAAATTGTCACGACCTGACCTGAGACTTGGAATTAACTAAGACGAGAATGGACTGTCAATGTAAATAAATTCTATGTTATTCTATTTCCATTATTAACAGTCAAATATTCAAATATTCATGAAAGAGTCATTAAGGAAAACAATTTAATTAATGAATGACAGTTTTTAACTTTCTGATTACTGTTCTCGTCTTTTGTATATATTAACTCATCTTCTATTCATTTTATTTAGAAGTTTAAAATCAAAAAAGAAAAGATTAAAAAATGAATTATCTAAATATAATACAAGAGTAATCACACTTCTAAACTACATTAACTCAATGAAAAGAAAATATGCATGCTAATCTTTCATATTTCTACAAGAATCTTATAACACGCCGATTTTTCAAATTTATATAAGAAATCTTATATTATGCCAATACATGCAGTAATTACCATACTCAAAAAAAAAAATTCAAAACTTCTATACGCATTTATTTTAACTTTAGCTTTAATTTATATTCTTAAAATACACATTTGTCTTTTAAGGATCACCATCAAAACAACCTGATACAACCCTGACTAATATTATCCCGTCGGCACAACAGTTAGCAATCTAAACATCACAACTGCCTGAGGTGAAAAAACNCTATATATATATATATATATATATACAAGGGCTAATATATTAAAGAGGAAAATGTACATATAAGTTGTATGAGAGGGCCTAAAAGAAGGTCTAACTCACATAATACAACACGCACAAAAACCCAATAAAACAAAGATACATAAAGATAAAAAACCAAAAAGCCACCAACATGCGCAAAAGTGCTAGGGACGTCCCACTTTAGTCCTCCCTCTGTCTCTAGTTTTCGTAAGGGAGCCGACTAACAAATTGGTAAGGTGCGTACCATTACCCGAAATAACTAAAGTATCATCCATCAGATTTTTGAGCTCAAGTAGGTCTTCATTATTCTTCTTCCTCTTGGATGTGTAGACCTGTCATTCCTCATCTGAGAATTGACTCATTTGATCAATGGATTGGTCTAAATGTGGCCGAACAGGTGTAGGTCGTTGCACATCATGATCTCCTTGAGTTTGAGTAAAATTGAAATCTTTCTGGATCTGATGAGGCAGTAGTGAAGCAGTAGAAGTATTTCCAACTTTAATATCAGTGAAAGGTTCTAGGGCAGGCAGAGTCTGAAGAATCTCCCTCGCCTCCACGATAGGAGGTTCCAAATACGAGGGAGCTACAACATTGTGTGGAGACTGAATGGTTGGCATATTGCCTGCGGGGATAGTGACGTCTTCAGGTGTATCCTTTTGATGATCAATAGTGTCAATAACTTAGAGCTGATCAGAAGGAGATAAAATCACTGCCTCTAGCAGAACATTTTATTTTTTTTTATCTGAGGTGTGGGTGTAGATGATGACATTGAGAACTGGAGTGACCGAACATACGACAGTTCGAACAATACGAAGAAAAATGCTTAATCTCTACCTTCTGCCAATATTCATGGTATTGTGTGTCCAACCAAATTTCCTTAGAAGCGGAAGAAGTAATGTCTCTTTCAACACGTACTTTGGTTTCAGATGGACGGGAAAGATTAAAAGTAGGAATGTCCGTCTTGAATGACTTACCATAAGCTGAGGCAATAAAGTACGATATTTTTTGAGAAAAATAACTAAATTTCAGACCAGGGAGCGAATCCAAACCAGAATGATTGGTGGTTCCGTCTTTGGGTCAAAATCCACAGACCATTTCAGAATCTTCATTGGTCTGTTATCAATCTAGATTATCCTTCTGGCAAATAAACGTGTGCAATCTTCTTCATTATTAATTTGAATAAGAATGTGTCTATCATCTAATAGTCCAATTTTTCACTCCCCAACAAGGTGCATAAGTTCAAATTCCTTGCGAATAAGCTCAATTTTGAGATAACCAAATAGAAATTTCTCAACCAAACTCAGACGATAGAAAGAAGCAAGTTGAATACCTTCAGCTTCTGTAAAAAAGATGACATATTTCACATTCTTCTTATCAGGTTTCTTGATGTCCTCCACCCACTCAATCAAAGGAGGGAAAAAACATGATTTAGGTGTACCTGAGACGTGAACACCCACAAGGGCAGCTGCATACAATCTGTCTGAAGCCATCCTTAAAGATAGAGGTGTAGCGTTAAGAAGAAAGCAACTTTAATAAACACAGAAAAAATCGCGTTGAAACATCCGAAGCTGGAAAGGAGAACACGCCGTAAAGCAGGACGAGTAGCAGAAATCGTGATTTGTACCCGCGAGATGGGAAGACGAGCCGCAAAGCCGGGAACTCCCGAGCCGGGAAAGCTCGCGAGACGGGAAGGCGAGAGACAAGCTGCGTCGCAGAGCAAAACTCGCAAGACCGGAAGACGGGGAGACAAAACAGAGTNATATATATATATATATCAACATAGTCGAGTGGAAATTCATAAAATCGACAAATGTATAAATAAAATTGGGCATTTAAGAAGACTTCTATATGTCGTCCAATATTTTTTTAACAGGCATGATGAACTCAATTATAATGAAAATTAATTAAAGTTGATTAATACTTATTTTTTTACAGAAGTGTCAAAATGGTCTCCTTAGCTTTTGTTGAGGTTCATCTTAGTCCCAAAGTATAAAAAAGTGTCAATTTAGTCCAAAGATTATTTTAAAAGACAAATTGTCACGGCCTGACCCGAGACTTGGAATTAACTAAGACGATAATGGACTGTCAATGTAAATAAATTTTCTGTTATTATATTTCTATTATTAACCGTCAAATATTCAAATATTCATAAAATAGTCATTAAGGATTAATGAGTAGCAGTTTTTAACTTTCTGATTACTGTTCTCGTCTTTTGTATATATTAACTCACATTTTATTCATTTTATTTAAAAGTTTAAAATCAAAAAAGAAAAGATTAAAATATGAGTTATCTAAATATAACACAGAGTAATCACACTTCTAAACTACATTAACTCAATGAAAAGAAAATATGCATGCTAATGTTTCATATTTCTACAATAATCTTATAACATGCCGGTTTTTCAAATTTATATAAGAAATCTTATACTATTCCAATACATGTACTAATTACCATACTCAAAAAAAAAATTCTAAACTTATACACACATTTATTTTAACTTTAGTTTTAATTTATATTCTTAAAATACACAATTGTCTTTTAAGGATCACCATCAAAACAACTTGATACAACCCTGACTAGTATTATCTCGTCGGCACAACAATTAGCAATCTAAACATCACAATTGTCTGAGGTGAAAAAACATTTATCTGTGTCTAACTGATATTATCACATCGCCACAATGATTAGCAATCTAAACATCATAATTGTCTAAGAACGTGAGCTTTGAATACTCTCCTCTGACCTATATTTTCCCATCAACATAGCGATTAATGATCACATCACAATTGTTTGAGGTGATGGAAAAGCAACCACGTATGCAGGTACACTGGTGTTCCCTGTTTATATTATTAAGGGGTGAATTCCTCCTCTTAACATGCACATACAAACATTCGTAAATAAGCTATTTCATTCTTCATAATATACATTTTTCTAAGATATCTTTATTTATCTACTAACATGCATACTTCCTTTCATGCACAACTATTTATCCTGCATATCTTTATCATCATGTTTATCATGCATATCATGTACATCATACATATTATGCATTTCATGCAAATTTTGTATATATTTTTCTATCATGCGTATCTTTCATCCCTAATAATATGAAGAATCAATTATAATTTAAATCTAACTGAGCTTGAGCATCCATACAGTCAAACGTACATTTTGAAATAAATAAGAATACTAAAATTTAGAAATTTAATTACTCACCTCGATTGTCACGTCAAATTCTCAATCTTCAGTAACTAGCTGGAAGTCATGATAACCTTTATGTTGACCTTAACAACCTTTAGAACATAATATCAACCTTAAGATTCAACTAAATTACTGTTAATTAAATTATTCTTCTAAAGTTAACACATATTTATTTTATTTGAAATTGGTAAAGCCGCTCTAAGAATAATTTTCACACGCTCGCATCGAGCTTGCCATCTCGAGCAAATAACCTAAAATTTGTAAATATCTCAGATTTTCATAATTCCTTAGCTCATAAAGTGATTTAATCTAAAACATAATTCATTTGTCAAAAAGTACCTTAAACGTCTTCACGAAATAACCCAACCTTTCTGATACTGTCAAATATTCTTCCCTTTTCTCTCTATCACCTTATTCCTCTCCTAACTTCACCAAGTTCTCACTAAAGCCCCTTACAGAAGTTCATAAATCAAGTTCCTTGCTTCCGACACAACCTCGTTTTCGTTAAGACGGCCAGAAACGAAAGAGATGTACAATTCGTGACAAATCTCAAAATGGAAGTGTAAGGAATGAAATCAATGTTTGAAATATCATAAAAGAGGGTCNTGTACAATTCATGACAAATCTCAAAATGGAAGTGTAAGGAATGAAATTAATGTTTGAAATATCATAAAAGAGGGTTTCTCGCTCACCTTTACCTCCTTGGAGCCTTGGATCTCAGCCACTCGCTAGTTCACTCCTGCTACAATGCAGGATCGTGCCTGCTTGCGAGATTCTTCTATCGAGCGATAAGGAGAGGGGAAGGATGAACCGTGAAGGCCNTTACCTCCTTGGAGCCTTGGATCTCAGCCACTCGCTAGTTCACTCCTGCTACAATGCAGGATCGTGCCTGCTCGCGAGATTCTTCTATCGAGCAACAAGGAGAGGGGAAGGATGAACCATGAAGGCTATGCAAAGGATTCCAAACCTTCGATCCAGACCCATAGCTAATTATCGCCAGATTGAGTCGATAGTGAACAGTGAAGATGTAGGATTAAGATTAATTAAAGTTTAATTATTTAATTAAACTTATATTTTCAAAATTTTATATCTCTTACATATTTCATATATAGTGCTTTATATCAAATTGATCGATGTGATGTATAGAATTTTATAAAATTGACTCAACTGAAATATGAAGGATGCAAAATGTAGGGTACATTTTAAGTTGCCAAAATTTAAACTGGTTTCTTAAAACTGTTATTACACTAATTTAACACATTATTGGACTCTGGAACTAAAATGACCCCAGGTAAATAGTCGGAAGACTATTTTGGCACTTTACTCCTTATTTTTTTTTTNATGTGTAGAATTTTATAAAATTGACTCAATTGAAATCTGAAGGATGCGAAATGTAGGGTACATTTTAAGTTGCCAAAATTTAAATTGGTTTCTTAAAACTGTTATTACACTAATTTAACACATTATTGGACTGTGGAACTAAAATGACCCCAGGTAAATAGTCGGAAGACTATTTTGGCACTTTACTCCTTATTTTTTTTTGACATATATCACAATAAATAGCGTAATCTTATGTTTTAAGATCACTTTGTTCTCTTTATGTGCGAACTCCACCTTATAAATAGAATGTACTCTTACCCTTAGACAAGAAGAGGAGAACGACAAATAAAGATCATCAATACTTTTCAACATCATTTTCAAAATTGGCTATAGAAGAAAGAGCAGGATCACCAACCAGTAGGTCGAGTACCAAAATGGAGCAGTATTATTTTTTACCTCGTAGGTTGAGTACAGGAGCGCTTGCGAGATTCTCAAAATCTCAAAATGTAAGTGTAAGGAATGAAATTAATGTTTGAAAAATCATAAAAGAGGGTTTCCCGCTCACCTTTACCTCCTTGGAGCCTTGGATCTCAGCCACTCGCTAGTTCACTCCTGCTACAATGCAGGATCGTGCCTGCTTGCGAGATTCTTCTATCGAGCGACAAGGAGAGGGGAAGGATGAACCGTGAAGGCTCTGCAAAGGATTCCAAACCTTCGATCCAGACCCAGAGCTAATTATCGCCAGATTGAGTCCATAGTGAACAGTGAAGATGTAGGATTAAGATTAATTAAAGTTTAATTATTTAATTAAACTTATATTTTCAAAATTTTATCGCTTATATATTTCATATATAGTGCTTTATATCAAATTGATCGATGTGATGTGTAGAATTTTATAAAATTGACTCAATTGAAATCTGAAGGATGCGAAATGTAGGGTACATTTTAAGTTGTCAAAATTTAAACTGGTTTCTTAAAACTGTTATTACACTAATTTAACACATTATTGGACTCTGGAACTAAAATGACCCCAGGTAAATAGTCGGAAGACTATTTTGGCACTTTACTCCATATTTTTTTTGACATATATCACAATTAATAGTGTAATCTTATGTTTTAAGATCACTCTATTCTCTTTATGAGCTAACTCCACCTTATAAATAAAATGTACTCTTACCCTTAGACAAGTAGAGGAGAACGTCAAATAAAGATCATCAATACTTTTCAACATCATTTTCAAAATTGGCTATAAAAGAAAGAGCTGGATCACCAACCAGTAGGTTGAGTACCAGAATGGAGCAGTATTATTTTTGACCTCATAGGTTGAGTACAGCCGCCCCCGGCACGCAGCCGAAAAGAGAGATTGTAATAATAACTACATTTTTGGACTTTGGATAGTCGGAAAACTATTTTGGCACTTTACTCCTTATTTTTTTGACACATCACAACCAATAGCGTAATCTTAAGTTTGAAGACCACTCTACTCTCGTTAGGAGCGAACTCCACCTTATAAATAGAATGTACTCTCACACTTAGACAAGTAGAGGAGAACGACAAATAAAGATCATCAATACTTTTCAACATCATTTTCAAAATTGGCTATAGAAGAAAGAACTAAATCACCAACTAGTAGGTCGAGTAGCAGAATGGAGTAGTATTATCTTCGACCTCGTAGTTTATAATCCCGCCCCCACCATATAGATTCTTTCAAATCACTTGTACTTTTCTAAAAAAATGGTTTATAGTAATATTTTGGTTATGCCTGATCATTTCTGATTGATTAAATACTAGATAAAAGAAAATTTTAAAAAACCTGCTAAAGGTCTTCCTCCTTGATACCTGCTTAATTGATTAAATGTATGTATGAATGTCAGTATTTATATATTATCTTTGTCCTTTTTTTGTGCGATTACATGTAAAAGGTTATTTAAAAGATCAACGTCCGGGACAAAAATCTGTAACATACTCAGAAAACATAAAACCTACTTGAAGAATATATGAAAAGCTTTAATGATTATAGAAATAAATAATTGAAGTGATGCGACATACAATGTTGCTCGGACAAAAGATTATTTTCGAACAATTTTCACAAAACTCTTAAGAAGGGAAGCATTGTCATTTCATGAATATGAATAATAACTTGAAAAGACTTACAAAAGCCAACGGAATCCTGATGTGTGATAGAATTAAAAAAGTATCATGTTGACTGATCAACTTGTCTTCAAGATTTCCGATGAAAGGAGATTTTTTGCCCATACTCAAACTCAGTAATGTACATTCTACCAAAATCCATCCCATGAGTACTAAAGCAAGAGCGCTGTAGAAGACAGCTTCATATCTGTAAAACAAATATGTAAAAGAAATATAAAGAATAATCTCAACATATTCATATAGAAAAAGTAAAACGAAACAGAATATCAAAGTCATGCAAAAGCAACAAAGAAAAATTACAGCATTATAAATTGAGGAAAACAAAGTACCCGATTGATAAGAGGAGAAAGGTAGGAGCAAAGCCTAAAAATATAGAAGTGAGGCGGGTCAAGAGAGCAGGCTTTGAAAATAATGGAAGAATCATTGATAATCCTGCAAGAGAAAATTTAGCAGATTAAGAAATTTGCAAAATTTAATAAAATCAATGAGAAAAAACAAAACCAAGCAAGGAGAGTAACTGAAAAGTACCAAAATATAGCCATGGAAAGGAAAGCACAACAGGATATGCAGAGAAAAAGTAGCACTTGTTAACAACAAAAGCATGAGGGGAACGGTTAAATTTAGGTGGTTACATCAATATTGTTTAGTAAGTGTTGACTTCTTCGAATGAACATGATGACAACGATGGACTGCGGATGTGGGATCATGCAAGAGCAGCTCCACAAGTCTAAGAGTGTGTTTAGGAGGGTGATTCGCCAGACCCTTTGTTTAAAAAGCACTTCAACACCAATTTGGTAGAGCGCTTTTTGTGTGTTTTTCAATGATGTGTGGCTTCAGAATGACAACCAGAAATGCACCCTTAGCCCTCCGGTTCGCAGTTATTACTTTGTTCCAGGTACGAAAGTACTAATGAATCCCACTACAATTCAGCAAATAACTCAATGAGTCCCCGAAAATACCCTTCTTCGGGCTCGTCTCCCTTCATTAGTTCTCGCTGTGGCTTTAGGGCAAAATCTTGATTTTGTCCCCCTTTCCCCTTCCTTCGTCTTCGTTGTTGTAGCTCCTCTCTGTATGTAGTATTCTTCTCCTTTCTTTCTCGATTGTCCTTTGTGGTGGTGGTTTGATATTTTTTTTTTGTTTTACCCTGTTTTCCCTGTTAAGCTTCTCTATTTACCTGTTGGTGGTTTGGTGATATGGTGCTTGAGGTGATATGCGGCTTTCCCTATTGAGCTTCTCGGTTTACCTGTTGGCGGTTTAGTGCTTGAGGTGGTATGCAACTTTTCCTATTAAGTTTCTCGATTTACCTAGTTGTTTTCCTTGTTGAGCCTTTCAGTCTTAATCTTTGTTGGTGATTTGGTGCTTGAGATGACGCTTTTAGGTTTTCCTCTATGTTGATGGTTTGGTGTTTGAGCAAACCTTTATATATGTGATGTTAAAGATTAGAGTGTTATTTGGCCATAAGAAAAGTAATATGGCTTTAGAGTGTTTTTGATTAACTCTGGTATCAATTGGTATCATAGCTAGTCTAACCCTTATCTCATCCTAAGATTTCTTAGCATCCACCACACACAAACCCTCTCCACTCCAAAAATTTTCTTTCCTATCCTCAATACCCTCTTCCAAATTCTAAACCCTAGCAATTCTACCAAAGAGATGTCGGAACTTACCCAGAAAGAGACAACAAAAAAGCTGTCGGCTACTACTAAGGCTTGGGGAGATTGATGACAGAACCCAGGGAATATTACCCTCAAACATGATCTGAATCCGTTCCATAGAGAAGACATCAGTGAAAAGAAAGACGAACACCGACGCTTTGGAATTCAGTATCAGAGGAAACCGAGAGAAGAGTAAAACATATGGAGGACAAAAAGATTTTGACATCAAAGTGGATCTATCGGAGTTCGATGGAGGTATGAATCCCAACGACTTTATCAAATGGTTGCAGTCAATTGAGAGAATCTGAGTACGAAGAAGTTTTAGAGGATAAAAGAGGAAAGCTTGCGGCCATCAAACTGAAAAAAGAATGACTCCTTGTGGTGGGAAATTTTGCAGAGAAAGAGAGAGGGCAGTGACAGAGAGAGAGAGGGCAGTGACAAGATTTCCAAGTGGGAGAAGATGAAAGAGAAGTGGAAGAAAAACCTACCGCCTCATTACGGTTAGGATATGCTTCTAAGGCTCCACAACCTATTGCAGCGAAGCCTATCAGTGGAGCAGTTCACGACACAGTTTGACCCATTGCATATAAAGTATAAGTTGGTCGAGCTAAAGGAACATACCATAGTCTGTTATCTGTGAAGTCTGAAGCCCGCTATCAGCAATATTGTACAATTGCAACCCTATTGGTCACTAAGAGATATCCAAACCTTAGCTTTGAAGGTGAAAAGATAGCAAAAAACAAGCAGACATCAACCCTTTTTTTTCAGAAAACCATCCTATTTAGACAATCACCTGCAGCTGCAGACAACGGTACCTCTGGAAGAGTTGGGAAGACCAGAGAAGAAAGTGATGAGACACATCTGACTGTAAAGAAACTAGAAAAGGAGAGCTCGCCCCGTACAGTGTCTGCCATAAGGTATTTCAGATGTCAGGGCTACGAACGCATAGACTCCAACTACCCACAAGCCAAGTTGTTTCATTCACGGAGTAGGGCTCGTCAAGGAAGTGGAGGAAGAGGAAGAGGAAGCGGAGGAGGATCCAGAGTGGGGAACTTTAGCTCCGCGGGGACAAGGGAGAGATGCTAGTCATACG
Source organism: Phalaenopsis hybrid cultivar (assembly GCA_002079205.1). Taxonomy (NCBI): domain Eukaryota; kingdom Viridiplantae; phylum Streptophyta; class Magnoliopsida; order Asparagales; family Orchidaceae; genus Phalaenopsis; species Phalaenopsis hybrid cultivar. Next base: position 103,287 of record JXCR01046937.1, on the reverse strand, counting down.
AGAGTGCTACAGACGGAGTCGGAGAAGGAATAATCATGGCTGAAGCACAGTATTTTTTGCGCCAAGTGTAAGGTGAAGGAGAAAGTTTGCAGTCTGCTTATCGACGGTGGAAGTTGGAAGGATATAGTGTCCACATTAATGGTGAAGAAATTGCGGTTAGCCACACAGAAGCATCCTCAGCCTCACTCTCTTACCTAGTTGAAAAGGGGATACGAAATACACGTGGATCAATAACACTTGGCTGAGTTTTCTATCAGAGATCAGTTACAGGAGCAAGTGTGATGGGACGTAGTCCCTATGAAAGCTAGTCATATTCTGTTGGGAAGGCCATGACAGTTCGACCGCAAGACCCAACATGACAAATTAAAGAATACTTATTCATTCAAAAAAGATGGGAGATACATCGTGCTTTTACCAGTCAAGGAGGCGAGAGTAGACATCACAGAGACGGTAGTCCCAAGATTCACCTTCATTCAATCAGTTCGAGAAGCTTCGGAGGCCATGCCTTTTGTCTTATTAGAGGGATTTGGGGAGAAGGTTGAGATCCCCGTACCTGTACAACCACTGCTATGTGCCTTCCAGAACGTGATGATCGACATTCTTCCAGAGGAATTATCACCATTGAGAGACATTCAACACGCCATAGATCTCATACTCAAATTAGTGTTGTCGAATCGACCTACCTACAGAATGAGGCCTGCAGAGTATGAGGAGTTATAGTGCAAGTACATGATCTCGTCGCGAGAGGTTTGGTCAGAGAGAGCATAAGTTCGTGTGTTGCCCCCACTCTGATGGTACCCAAGAAGAAGAACCGTGGAGAATGTACATTAACAGTAGGGCCATCAACAACATTATAATGAAATATTGGTTTTCCATGCTTCATCAAGACTATCTCTTGGATTAGTTGCACGAAGTCAATGTCTTTTCGAAGATCGACTTACGTAGCTATAGCACCAGATCTAGATGAGGTCAGAGGATGAGTGGAAGACTGTTTTCAAGATCCGAGATGGATTATGAGTGGAGAGTCATGCCTTTTGGATTATCTAACACATCTAATGTGTTCATGAGGTTGATAAATCAATTTTTCTGAGCTCATATCAGAAGATTCATAGTGGTGTACTTTGATGATATTTCGATATACAACCGATCTAAGGAGGAGCACTTGCAGCACCTGAGAATAATATTCAAAATTTTACAATCAAACAGGCTATATGCTCATCCAAAAAAGTGCTACATCCTGACAACACTGACATGTTTTTTTGGGGTATATTGTGTTTACTGCATGTTTATATGAATACTGCAAAAATCAAGTCCATTGTGGGTCGAAACGCACCTCGATCTTTCACAGAGCTTACATAGTTTTTAAAGCTAGTATCATTCAACACTATCACAACCCCTCTGAACAAAATCTAGAAAAAGGGAAATTCTAGTGGGCAGATGCAGCTTAGGTCAATTTCAACACACTGGAGGAGAATGTGACTCAGACACCAATTCTGGCATTATTCGACTTCACTCAGTTGTTCGACCTAGGGAAGCCAACCCATAACATTCTTCAGTGAGAAGTTGAGCAAGTCCATAAGGAAATAGTCAACATACAACAAGGAGTTCTATGTGTTTGTGAGAACTCTTAATCAATGGAGTCACTACATACTGACGAACGAGTTCACCCTTTCACGGATCATGAGGCCTTAAAATTCTTGAAGAGATAGGGTAAACTGAAGGGCAACCAGGCAGCTTCGATGAAGTTCTTAGCGTCGTTCCAGTTCATATTTAAGCACAAAACGGTGAACACAGATGCAATGAGCCACCATCACTTATCAATCACTTCAATGCATATACGAGTCGTAAGCTTTGAGGTAATAAAGAAGCTATACGAGATAGACGAAGATTTCAGAGGGATCTGGAAGAAGTGTAGGAGAAGTCTATTGAGCAGTACCACAGAACTGATGGCTACTTGTTCTACCAGAATAAGTTATGTATTCCTAGATATTCTCTTAGGAATTCTATCATTTAGAAAAGCCACAATGGAGGCTTGGCAAGACACTTTGGCAGGGAAAAGACTCGCATTTGTGAGATAACACTTAATTTGACATCGACTGACGAGAGATGTGGTGCGGCATGTCAGACAGTGCTAGAGTCATGTGGCCAATACCGGGGGACAAAATGAAGAATTATACACCCCATTACTAATATTAGAGGCATTGTGGGTGGATGTTAGCATAGATTTTGTGGCGGGTCTCCCGAGGACACGGCAGAACAAGAATTTTGTGATGTTTGTGGTAGATCTATTCTCGAATATGGCACATTTCAGACCCTGCCACCGGACGTGGATGCATCATGTCTCCAACTCATACTTCAGGAAGATTGTGAGACAACACGAGATATCCGAGTCATTACTGATAGAGATGTCAAGTTTCTGAGTCACTTCTGGAGAACCCTACGGAGGAAGCTAGACATTAAGCTTCAATTTAGCTCAATAGCTCACCCCCAGACGAAGGATTCTAAGATATGGCACATTTCGTACCATGCCACTGGATCATGGATGCATCAAATGTTTCCAACTTATACTTCAGAGACTGCACGAGATACACATGCCATTACTTCTGACAGGGATGTCAAGTTTCTGAGTCACTTCTGGAGGACCCTATGAGGGAAGCTTCAATTCAGTTCAACAACTTACCCACAAACAGAGGTAGTGAACAAAAGCCTAGAGAACCTTCAGAGGTGCTTTGCGGGAAAGATTATTAAATAGTGGGATTTGAATATGGCTCAAGCCAAGTTTTTTTATAGTAGATTCGTGAGTCAAACTAAGGGACACACCCCATTTGAGATTGTGCACGGGTAAAACTAGCTCACTTCACTTGACATGTTACCACTTCTGCTGGCATCAAAGATTAGTGAGGATGCTGAGAATTGGGTGAAAGAGATTCAGAAGCTTCACGAGGAGGCATAAAGGAGATCATTAGGCAGAACTGCAAATACCAAGCACAAGCAAATAAATTAGGAAAAGGGTGACTTTTCAAGATGAAGATTTGGTGTGGACTCGGTTGAAAAAAGAAAAATTTTAAGTGTGAGCTTGTCGAAAACTCAAACCCATAACAAAAGGACATTTCAGGATTCTCAAGAAATTGGACAACAATGCCAATACAACTGACTAGCCATGAGACTACAATATCTCGGCTATCTTCAACGTGGTAGAACTGACCTACCAACGAGTCTTTTAAGGCAGTTCGGAAGGCAGACATTCTTCTGGTGCCCCTAATAGGGGTTGACACAGATAAACCACCAAATTTTTGGGTGTTCCGGACTAATAAATAATTCGAAATCAGTTTTTGAACTTATAAAATAATATAAAATGCGAATCATCTGAATTTAAATAATTAGGAAATTTGAGTCTTTAAAATTTAGAATCCTAGGATTCAAAAATATCTAGGATCTTTGTTTTAAAATTTCAAGATCTTAAGCTTTCGAAAAATATTTAAAATTTTGGGCTTTTGAAACTTAGGCTCCAAGGGTCATAAAGAAAGTTAGGAATTCCGGGCTTTTAAAATTAGGCTCACAAAATTCAAAAATAATTCAAATCTAGGGATTTTGAAATTTGAAAATATCGTCACCGGATTCGTAATAAAACCTACAAGCGAACATAAGGCATACGTTAAAAAGCTAAAAGAAAAAGAAGTTTTACACGTGTTCCAAAACCCTAATATCCACAAAATTTCAGAAAGGTTTGGGTAATTTCATGATAAGTCTTGAGATAGTGTTTTGATTTGAGTGTAGATATCACAAGTCTAGTAAATTTAACCATAAATGTCTAAATCATAAAGATAAGAATTTATAATTCCAAATCAATTGGTTCGACTATCTTCCTTACAAGAACAGGAGTCGACATAACTTATAACTTAAAAAAAAAAAAACTAAACTAACAAACTCAAATGCCCTCCAAATATAAAAGTTTAAATGTTTAAATTCCCGATAATGATCGTTTTGATTATAAAACTCAAAATCAGGGGTCAATTTTTTAAAAGAAATTTTCAAAGTAACAAATTAAACATCCAAGTAAAATTAATCACTTAAAAACTTAAAAGCAAATCTCATCCACCCTGGACAACAGTTTGTTGAGGATGACAAATTTTTTTATTAACTTCAGCTTGTAAAAAGAGCTCATATTACATCAAGTGTATCATTATATTCACTCAAAGTAATTTCACGCCAGTAAAGGCGTGGTCTGAATCCTCTATCCCCAAGGTTTAGCCCCAAAATGACACCACAAAATGTTACAATCAGAGCTCTCTAACCGGGTGGTTGCCACAAAATGATACTATTATATTACGGTCACAAATGCAACATGTATGATCTCCAACGATTTTTTACCCATTGAGTTGTGAACTATAAGGATATAATTGATTGACAAAAATACATATATTGGTCAATGTCAACTTAATTTTATCTTGTTAGAGACATCCACCCCAAATTTACAAGGTTCCCTTGGACGACACAACCCATGGGATGATAAGGATCCTTCATTTAGGTTGGGTTGACTACCTCCGCCGACTAAGCCAGGGACCATAACTACCCGGGATGACAGAACCATGGGATCTTCACTGGGTTCGTCATTATTTCCCCCACCATTTGCTTTTAACTTAGAATGATAAATTTTGCAACTTATGATGTATGTATGCATAAATTTTACAACTTATGATGTATGTATGCATAAATTTTACAACCTATGATGTATGTCTGTTGCAATTATATGTTAAATATTCAACTCTAAAATGACTAGTCTTAATCGAAAGTGCTCTCCTTTTAGGAAGCCTCAAAAACCAGATCATAAAGTTCTCGCAATATGAAGGTGAAATCTTTGGGTAGTGTCTTAACTACAAATCAATCTGCCTTCTGAAAATTCACCCTTAAAGCTCTCAACACAACAATAACACAAAAAGCAGAGTCCGGTGCAGTAGAAATTTTCGGAGTCTGCAGTTGTCCCTTCTAACGTGGCACCAAATNTAACTTGCATGTAAAAGCAATGTTAAGAGGCTAAGAATCAAAATATGCTATAAAATGTTGATGTATAATATCAGACTAATTATACCACTCCTTTTAGTTTCATTCTTTCCGTCTAGTTTTATTCGTTCCGCTTAGTTTTATTCTTTCCGTCAAAACTTTACAGAAAATTTCATATTATCTTAAATTAATATCACAAATAGATTTACTGCAGCCATTCCAAATGAAACAATAACAATTCAATCTTTCTACAGGCACCAAAGTAAAAACCATACAATTGGGTTTGACGATAATAACCTCTATAGATTAATAAATTAAAGACTACCTATTTTAGTAGAGATTTACAAAACATACAAAAGAGCAGAATAAAGACGCAAAACATAATATTAGTGTGCCAGAAGCAAATGGCAAAGTGTTGAGGGATAAAAAAACAGAGGGAAAATTTACATACGTATCACAATTTTTATGTATTTAATCTCAACACCTTCATATTAAGATGCATAGCACATTGGTGATTTAAACCTATGCAAAAAAAGGGATATAATAGTGCTATTTTTTATGTGATATTAAAGATGTGGGTACTATGAGTGTAAATATAAAAGTTTAGGTGTGCGATAATTAAATAAATAAGAATTATGTACCATGTATGTAAATGCCTCAAAAACAAAATATATACCACATATCATAATGCGGTACTAATGCTACAAATAACAAAAACTAAACACTTTTAGCAGACAGTAAACGCTAAAGAGCAGATACAAAAACGGAGATCAGAAAATCACCAGCAATTAACCAATTAACAAACTGGTGTATCGCAAGCAGCTCTCTTTTCTCAGCTCTATGGCTGGTGGATAATATCACCATCACGGAAGATAACCCAACTAAAAGGACCTAATA
>JXCR01046937.1:33852-95820 GCA_002079205.1 Phalaenopsis hybrid cultivar | reverse complement strand
AACATTAGTGTGCCAGAAGCAAATGGCAAAGTGTTGAGGGATAAAAAAACAGAGGGAAAATTTACATACGTATCACAATTTTTATGTATTTAATCTCAACACCTTCATATTAAGATGCATAGCACATTGGTGATTTAAACCTATGCAAAAAAAAAAGGGATATAATAGTGCTATTTTTTATGTGATATTAAAGATGTGGGTACTATGAGTGTAAATATAAAAGTTTAGGTGTGCGATAATTAAATAAATAAGAATTATGTACCATGTATGTAAATGCCTCAAAAACAAAATATATACCACATATCATAATGCGGTACTAATGCTACAAATAACAAAAACTAAACACTTTTAGCAGACAGTAAACGCTAAAGAGCAGATACAAAAACGGAGATCAGAAAATCACCAGCAATTAACCAATTAACAAACTGGTGTATCGCAAGCAGCTCTCTTTTCTCAGCTCTATGGCTGGTGGATAATATCACCATCACGGAAGATAACCCAACTAAAAGGACCTAATAGAATAATAAGTAAAGAAAAAATATTACTTGGTTAACCAGATAACAAAAAGTATGCTTGGATTTCAAGGGAAGTTTATGAATTGTGTACCTGAGCATAGAATAGAACTGGAAATCTCAACTTATGTCTGTCAGACTGAGTAATTAGTTGCTTAAAATTGTCGCCTTCACTTTTTGCTTCAAACAAAATTGAAGACAGTGCCACAAGGATAATAAAAGCTCCACTAGCGACGCTACATTATGAAGTTGATTAAATGAATTTCATTAATGTACCCATCAAACAATATAAAAACAATAGAAACAGCTGCAAAAAATACAGAACAACGAATATATGATGCAAAATACGACCATTTTTTTCAAGATAGATGTCAGAAGATGCATACCAACCAATGTCTAAAGAAAATCTAAGATGTTCAACAAAAAAATACTAATTACTTGAAGCTTGTAGGAGATCTATGATACCGAAGTTAACCTGAACAGTGATAGGAAAACAATAAGAGCCAAATATTTATCGTTGAATTCAGAATTAGATTACAACTAAAGCATTCGGAAATAGAAAATGACAAAAGATACACCACAACTCAAACTAGGGCGCAGGTTGGGGATGGTGGTGCTGAAGTTTAAGAGGGAAGCAATAGGTATGGAGGAATTGTTGGTCAAAAATCCACAAGCTGGCGGTTGGTTGGAAGGTAGATGGTGGAGAAAAAGCTGTGAAAGTGGCTGCAGAAATAGTTGTGATAAAACGACAAAAGTCTAAAAGGGGTGGTAGCGAGAGGTAAGAGATTGGAAGCAGTTGGTAGCAATGTGGTAGGTGGTAGGGAGGTGTCAGCAGTAGGGTAGATGGAGGAAAAAAATGACAGCAAAGTGGGAGGCGGTTGAGTGGAAGGTCGCAGGAAAACAGCAAATGGCAGATTTTTGGTGGCTGCATCAAATACGGCAGCGACGAAATAGGGGAGTCGAGGATCTTCTGATTTTCAATAAAATCAGAAAATGGAAGGAGGTCACAGGAAAACAGCGAATGCCCTAGGTTTCGATCATCTTCCCTGTCCTCGTCTCCCTCTCCCCTGCGTCTTTTGCCCTAGGTTTCAATTGGAGTTCTCATTCTCTCATCCGCGATCCAACATCGCTGTGCTCTGTAAGTATTTGACAACCGAGGTCCTCTCTTCCCAGCTCTGCATCGATACACTGGACAGTGATCCCACGGGGGTTAAAGAAAACCAAGAACTCATCTTTTTACAAGGTCTAATGTCTGCATGTTGTGAATGACTCGTTGGATGGTTAGTTGCTTCTCTCAGGCCTCACACCTGCTATTTTTAACATTTTATATCTAGTATATTTTTTCTGTATATTTTTGGATTTGAAAATTTCCAGAGATTACTTTTTCTTTAGTTTATATTTGAGTTTTTTTTTTTTTGTGGGTTTTTTTTTTGTACTCCCACCAACTATTTTTCTTTTGATCAGATTTTCATTTCTTTATGCAATATTATTTCTTATTTTCAATTTCAACATTTTTTATTTCATCTAATTTTATGACTAACATGCTATCTCTTGAATAATTGTAATCAGATGAGCTTCAGGATTTCAGAGCACTCCGTGCGGTGCTATGCTGTTGTGGACCGCCATCTTTGTTACTCATATCACGTTGGCAACATAGCTACAAACGTCAGCTCTACAGGAGCCCGCAGTGGGCAGACGGACCGGACGGCTGTAAGTTCTTCAGATGGACAGGCAATCCCTCCGATTGTACATTATCCCAATCAAACAACGTTGCTCAGGATTCGACGGTATCTTAATCAGAGAACGTCGCTCAAGGTTCGACGGTATCCCAACCGGACAATGTTGCTCGGGATACTACGGTGTCTCAACAGAGCAACGTTCCTCGTGACATGCTTCTACATTTTAAAATGAATATTATCATTTTTTTGCTTGTAATTTTAACATATTATTACTTTTTTTTTTAGATTTCCTGATATTCACTATTAACTAAGGTGTATATCATTTTTTGTACTGTTATAAAGGGGTTTTATTAGTTCTGAGATATCTTATGTGTAGTCATTGCATTTTTGTTGCAAATAGCATAACAATTGCATGTCAGAATGGTCATTTCTCCAAAAAACTGCAAATCAGCCGTTTTACAAACGCACAAACCAAAAAACTTAATAGCTTATCCAAAATTATCTAAAATTAGGTATTTTCCAAACACACAAACCAAACAACCATCCAGTTTATCAGGATAAGTTGCTTATCAGCAGGTTATCAGGATAAGCTAAATAAGCTACAGCTACCCCAAACATACCCTAAGTAGTATAACTTAATATGTTGTTCCCCTTATCCAACTAAGTGGGGTTGGCCATATGAATCCTTTTTCTCTATTTTGTCCTATTGAGTGTCATATTTTCATTTAATTCTAATAAATTTAGATGATTTTTTAAACATGTTCAAGTCTTTTTAGGTCTACCTCTACCATTCTTGACATAAGTCAAATCTAATACATCTACTCTTCTAGTTGGATCCTCAGATGGTCGACGTTTAATGTGACCAAACCATCTAAGACGACTCACTCTAATATTGTCAGCCACTAGACTTACACCAACCCTTTCACGTATACATTCCTTTTGCATTTTGTCTCTAAATGAAATAAAGTCGCCCATCCACCCAAGCATTCTCATCTCAAAAACACTTAATTTTATGTTTCCCTTTTACAAGCCAACACTCTACACCATAAAGAATTGCAGGTCTCACCACCAACATATAAAATTTTCCTTTAGTTCTAAGTGGATCTTTTCTATCACACAATAGGTCTGAAGCATTCCTCCATAATATCATAATTTAATAAAGAGCAAAGGGAAAATAAATATTATTACTAAATTCAAAGTCTAAAATTACTACAAACAACAAGAAAATCTAAAATTGCAACAAAAAAATAACGCAACACTAGAACTAGAGTTGGATCTTAATAGCAGGTGAAGGGATGCAACAAGCCGGAGTAGTATGTTGTAGTTTCATGGCGTTGGATAACAAAAAGAATAGCAGGAAACTGTTAGTTTTTGAGTTGGATGGTAGTAGCGATTTTCTTTTTCTTCGGCGGCGGAGGGGGATGGGGTGTGCAGAATAATTGTTATTTTTTTAGTAGTGGCAACAAAGGGAAAAACGGCGATAGTGAAGGAAATCGATGCATAAAAGAGTAGGGAAAGGGTAGTAGGTTATACACACCACCTCATTAACAAGATACAACCTAAGCACCACTTAGAACCCTTGGACACATATCTAGAATGGATAAAGAGAGTCTGCGTCTCTACAAACACAAAATAATCAAAAACTAAACCCAAAACATAAAAGAAACACTTAAATAGACCCACTACTATTAGAAGTGGGCCTCACTCCATTTGGGCAACAATCATAAGCCAAGGAGGGTTGACTGATACTCCCTCAACCTAGGTCAAACCGGTCCAAGATGTCACATAGCCCCCGTGTCAATCTATCCAGATTCATAGAGCTTCGACCTCAGCTATCAAAGCTTTTGACTCCACATGATATTGCATCAAGTCGGTCACGTTGAAGGTGATGGAGCTCTCATAATCTCGCGGGATTGGAGGGCCTTCGACCGCTTATCTAGAAGCGCCTATATTCCACAATCGGATGTATTGTCTCACAAACCATCTAAGAAGATTTCCCGAATTGTGAGTAACCATCTCTATTTGTCCAACTATCTGTGAGTACATTGATGAGCTGAACTGAAACTTCGCACCAAGCGTACTCCACAGAGTGTTCTAAAAGTAGCTTAAGATTGGCTCATTACTCTCTGAAGTCAAGACAAGTTGAGCCTCCTCTAACAGTGGCAGGCCTCGTTGTAAATTGTCGATTAAGATATATTGAAACTCCCTTCTTAGTGATTGTCTTACTTTCGATATCGACTCTTCTGTCCCAGTGCCCTCTAAAATCACCAAAATTGATCCCATTGGCACCTCTCTCATGGCAAAGCATCTATAGCCTCGAACTCTGCAGAAGGTAGAAGAATTATGTGATTTCCATTCTTGATAAATGATTAAGTGTCCTTGAACCCATCATGCTAAATCTTGTGATCAAACTGTCATGATCTTCCCAACATAATGTGACAGTTGTCAATGGGTACAACATCACTCTACACCGAGTCATGCAACTGATGCTCAATAGAAAACTCTCTGAGGAATCTCCTATCAATGCAAACCTTATTTCCCTCATTCAAGTAAGTCAGGGAACATGGATTGGAATGTCTCTGAGTAGTGAGACTCAACTTGTACACCATTTGTGTAGACACCACATTCTCATTACTACCTCCATTGATGAAAAGGTTGCACAGATTTTTTGTCACAGTCAAAATGGGTATAAAAAATATTATGGTGAAACTACTGTCGCTCGATCGTAGCCTTAGTCTAAAGCACCTATCGAACCACAAGCATCGTGCCCCATTAGTTGGAAGCTATTGGAAGCTAATGTCCTGCACATCCTCAATGTTGGGAGATCTTCACTTCCAAGGATTATGGAAAAAAAAACCACTTCAAGGAATCCAAAACAAAATAATTGACTAGAGAAACACAAACAAGAAATCCCAGAAAAAGAAAACAAAGATTTAATGTGAAAAAACTCGAGAACGAGAAAGTCACAGAGCCACACCACACCAAGAAATTCATTATGAAATGAGGAGAAATGTACATAATACAAGGAGAGCCCTTAGTTTAATATATATTGATGTATATAGTCAAATTAGAGCAATAGTCTAAAAATTACAAATCTATAAAAAGAAGAAACCAGATGATTGTGTGAGGTACTAGAGTGCATTAGGCGGCATGTACTTTATCATATATCTTTTAGAAAAACAATTCGAAAATGGAGATAAAAGATTATGATCAAATGCTAAGCCATAGATGATGGAATGGTCAAAGGTTATAAAGGGGGTTTGTTGTGTCCTATAAGTGTACACATGCAGTGGAGTGGAAGAAAGTGGCGTGAAAAGTCTTCTTTTCCTGGATCAATTTTGTCCAGGGCTTTTGAGGGCTAGCCGACCCTCTAGTTTTGGGATTGACGTCTCCTTTTAAGATGAGGCACAGTCCTACTTATCTAGGAATATATATTTACTTTTGTTGGTGTTTAGGAATTAATTTTTTTGTGATTTGCTTTAGGACAGCCGTTGGCATCTCTTTTTCCCTTTCTAGTTTTGTATCCTAGGATTCCAAGTGGTGCTGCAACTATATCTTGGTTTCCAGGTGGTGTGTATCCCCTTTCACCCTTCCCCCACTCTCTCCCGCATCGATTCCCTTCACCCTCGCCGCTTTCACCTTGTTGCCATCCTGTCAAACCCCTTCCTCCTTATTGCCGCCACCCAGAACAGCTCTCATACGACTATTTCTAGCTTGCTAGTTGTTCCCCCTGTCACTGAGATGGCCAAACCCTGACCAGCACCACCAGCACCCTAGATCTAATCCAAGTTCTATTGATGGGTTGTTGTTTTCTTGACATTTTAGGTTTTCCTTGAGTATTTGTTAAATTCCGGTATCAGAAAGTACTGGAGCAAGAGATGGAAATGGAATATTGGAAAAAGATTTGTCTAGGGGAGGGGATAGAAAAATGGCGAGAGGAGTTTCATGAAAGGTAACATATGCGAAAATATAATGGTCATTGTTTGATGGATCATAATAAATGACAACTTTTTGAGTTTATTGATGACCCAAAAAGATACAATAAATACAAATAATAGTACGATTATAAAATTTATCCTATCCGGAAAAACAAGTAGATGAAAAACAAACATATCCAAAGATTTGAGGAGTCAAACAGATATATATAGTTTTCTAAGAAAAAAGAAGAGAAAATGGCCCATTGAAACTACTTATGGATATCCGTAGTAGGATGTTAGAATGATATCTCCAAAATATTGTAAAATGTTCATGTAAAAATGTGAAGGGCGGGCAACATTCAGAAGATGTCTGTATTTGTGCTCAATCACACTATTTTTTTATAGGTATGAGAGCAGGATAATTAATGAATAATATCATTTTTAGCATACAAACAGAAAGAAAAGTAGATTGCATATATTCCAATGCATTATCAAAATGAAAAACTTTTAAAAGAAATTGTAAATTAAACATTTGTTTCCTGGTAAAGATTTTTTAAGACATTAACGACTTCGAATAAGCATTTTAACAAGCATATCCAAGAAACTCTAGTGTGGTCAACATAAAAAAAGATAAAAGTATTGAAACCCCACACAAGTTAATACAATACTTAGACACCATATGTTTGAATATACTAAAAGAAAGGGAGCCTGACTAATAGAAAATGTTAAAACATTAAAAGAAAATTGGTGGTTATCATACTCACAGGCGTCATATTAATACTACACATAGAGTGAGGATATGAGTGAACCCCCATGAATAGTGAGAAGAACAATAATACAACTGATAATGAGTGATAATGTGAAAAGAGAAGTGGACATAGTATTCAAGAGATAGTTGGTACCTCCAATTTAAACACTACCACCAATCTCTTTGTGATGAGTTCTAAAAGACATTGAAAGGGAATAAATTTTGGTACCTCCAATTTAAACACTACCACCAATCTCTTTGTGATGAGTTCTAAAAGACATTGAGAGGGAATAAATTTGCAAAGCAGTTACCAAAAACATATATGAACCTTCATTTTGATAGAGGCAAGAGGAACCAAAATCTAAAATCAGCATCAAACAAACAATTACTTGGTAGATGGTTTGAATTGAACCACTGAAGAAGTAGAAACATTTCAGGCATGCAACTTCTCGGGGAAAAAAAAGACAAAATATTCATTAGATGAAGAGGAAGATAATTACACTAAGTGAGTATTCTCAGGAATTTCTGCTGGCATTAGAGTAAATATAGATAAAAAACAACAGGCCACCAAAACATATGCTGCCATAAGAAATCTCTGTGGAGCAAATTTAACCATAAAAATTGCAGTAAAAACTCCCACAAACAGAAAGCACCAAGTATACAGCTTCCTCTCGAAGAAGCTAGTCACCTATAACAAATACAATTATAAACTTTAAACTTCCATGATATAAACTCATACTTTCAAATAACTAAACTAAACAAAAGTTGGCATTTAAAAAACCTCACCAGGAGCTCAAGAATAAAGAAAGTAAGAGCAAAAGTCGCTAGCAGATTTAAATTTGATTTTAAAGGTCTCTTGCTGAGTAGTTTCCATATCACTTTCAATAGATTAACTTTACTAAAAATTCGTGTCCACAAAAAAACTGTCATTGCAACATAAGCATGATAAAGCATAGGAGATTTCTCCACAAGGAGTATAACAGAAATCAATCCCATTAATAGGCTTCCAGCAACATAAACCTGCAAGAAGAAAGAATATTACAAAGGCAGAATTTTACACAATTGTGAAAGGAAAATAAATATGCAGAATGCTACCAAATATCCAAAGTAAATGCCAAACAGCAATTCAAAAACATATTGAAAGTGCATTGTACACACTGAGAAGAACCTTCGATGATTAGATACGCATATATAAATAGATAAATAAATAGATAAATGGAGAGATTGTGTCATATGTAAACTGGCACTTGCTTCATTACATTCTCACTTCAACGCTGATAAAAAAACTGGTACGAATTGCAATCATTTACTTTCCGTCCAATAGTCTAAACCAAAAAAAAGCAAGGCAGCAGTGAGACCAATATAGTACATGTAAAAATCTAAATATTTGGAACAAGGCTAATGATGATAATTATAAGAAGTATGAAAATTTAACAAGAACTTTCTTTTCACTAGTCATGTAAGCATATCCAATTAAGTCTCAACAAACTTATTCACCATGCCAGTCATGCTACTATCCAAACCGGTTAAACAAAAGTAAACATTGCATGCAAAGCTTCAGCTCCACAAGTCAGCATGGCTTGCATCTAAAAGGGTAAATATTATTTTCTACTCAACATTTTAAGGATTTCATGTTCATCAAAATGTACATACATAACCTAATTTGCTCTAATTTTAATTATGTTTGAAATGTGCAGTGTCAAACAAATGAGACCAAACTTAAAGGGAATGTAGTTTATCTTCCATGGGTGCCATTACATGGCATGAATTATTACAAGTTCATGCAGATTTCTATCCTGACCGCCCGCTCATCAATCCGGAGGATTAGAACTACGATCTTTTGATCCTCAACACAAAAGAAATATTTACCCTTCTAATTTCGTGTTATTGAGGAAAAAAAGAGCTTTTAAATAAATGCTGTTCCAAATGACACCCAACTAAATATGATCCAGCTATTATAAAAACAAACCTTTCCTAAACAAAAGCTTAACACTAACAATCTCTCTTAAGCTCAAGCATATATATCAATTAGTTCGAGCTAGTTTAATAATTTAGAAAATTGAAGAGGACCAAAAGCTTCGATAAATAAATGTGCCAGCTGTTCCATATTGGAAATATGAATGCTGGCTTCTTTGATAGAGAATTACATCCCAAAGAAAATGACAATCAACTTACGATGGGTTTGATTGTTTCATGAAATAAGGAATATTGGCAAAAAATTACAACAAGATTGTCAGAATTTAAGACAATGGGATGTGCGGTTGAAAACTAAACTCCCCTGAGAAGATCTTTACCGACATCATTTCACAGGTAGAGTACGTCATGTCTTTTTATTTCAAGTCAACATTTGATTTGGCCACCATTGTTTCCTGTAACTCTTCCATTTAACAAAATTATCTCAACAGATAGAAATAGCAAGCATAGCCAACCACATTGAGGTTCCCATTCTTGGCATATAGTGATCCTTTCTTGGAGTTCTTGATATACCTTAGGATCGCATAACAACTTCCTAATATTTCTATCTGAGGGTTTGCATGTGCGGATTAATGGTTATGCACCAAAGAAGAAAACAAGCATGGTCATGATAGAATAGATCAATTTTTCAACTAATGTAACAATGAGAACATCCATAAATTTCTTCTTCAATAACAACATTTTGAGTCTATAAGGGAGTATCAACAGATTTACAACCTTAAAAACTAGCTCACAAAATACATAATAAATAACTTTATCAAGTTAAAAATCCTTTGTGAATCTTCAATTAGTAACTATTCATAATAATTAGTTAGTTTCATTGAAATGAATGGTGAAAATTTTCATTTTAGAGTTTTATAACAAGCTTTCGTTACTTCATAAAGTACATCCATTGTGTCCGTATGAAGACAAGCTCCAACAAGAAGTTTGTAAAACACACTGAACCAAACTTAAGGGCTTTGGCTAAAAGCCCATAATGGCCTTGTTGGGTTCAAAAACTCTGCTTACCCCATCGAGCAACCTATCCTAGGTTGCTACATATAAATAGCTTCAATGAGGTCACCAGAAAGAAGGCATTACACAAATCCATTTCGAAAAATGGCCAACCTTAATTAATCGTGACATATAAAAGAATTTAGATCATCCCAAATGATAATGTCGCTGATTTAGATTAGTGTTGGTGCAAAAATCAAAAGAAATTTTATTCATCAAGTAGACTCAGCTTCAACACCACCAAATGTTTTCCTTATATTGAGATCTTGAGTAACATTGTAAGATGGATGAAAAGTTACGAAACATTTATAAACGTCAATTATATAGTGAATGGAAATTAGTGAATTGAGAGAAAAATTGGAAACATATGACACACCTAGGAGAGAAGAGTCCTTGGAAAGAGAGAGAGACGGAGCCTTTACAAAAAAAAAGGGAACCAAAAGCAATAGGGGCAATACACATAGAAGATTGGTGAAGAAAAAAGAACAATTTTTTATTGCCTATTATATGAGAAAAAGGGCCAAAATCTAAAACACAAAACATACCAAAATCAACAATAAAACCATCGGAGGAAATGGCAAAGGAGAAAGGTGCATATGTCTAATAGTATTAAACAAGGTGATCATAATCCTCCTAAGAAAGAGTGACAAACCTAAAAGTACTAGAATGCAAGCAACATCAACAAATCTTGTAAATCCAGAGGCATGTTAAGCAGTTAAGATAGATTTAAATTTAGCCCAAAAGGGGATTAGTACGTTCACAATAAAAATAAGGAGAAAATATCATTCCCGCATGGCCATAACCACTATCAATCCAGCTACTACCACTCGTGACCATCATGATGCCCATAACAAAGGCAGATTAATCAGAAACAAGCAAAGAGGGAGACAAAATTTCAGAATTTGGGGATTGTAAATTCAGACACAAGTAGAGACTGCATGTTGAAATAATGAATGAAGCTCGAGGTTAAATTTTGTAACTAAAGGTTCCTTATGCAATTCTCTCCAGACCGTTGAATAAGTAGAGTAGCACATCACACCTATCCAGTAGAGTATCATAGTATTCAAGGATGGGCAAGTCATTCTATTGCATAAGAAAGAGGTCAAAGTAAAGATAATGTATCTTGGAAATGTTATTTTCCTAGAAGGTCAAGCCAAAAAATAAATCAAAGATTGCATGGCCATCTCATTAAGCGTGGCAATTGAGGGAAAAGAGGGCTAGTTGAGCTTTTAGGTGAGAACATCATAGTAGGCTTGCTATTTAGAAATTGAGGATGTCACCACGAGTTGGTAGAGACACAACAGGGTGAACGACTTTGTCATGAGAATCAAGAAGAAAGCAAAAGGCCCTCATCCATATCAGATAGATACTACCAATACATTTGATCGTGTTAATAATGGAGGAGATTTTGAATCATTGAGGGGAATCAAAAAGTTGAGATACCATTGAGAGGGAGATGTGAAAATGGAAAGCTAACTAAAATCAATGGTGAATTATGGACAGATGGGATAAAAGATAAATGTGACCTAGGGTAGCAGAAGAAATGCAACGTACACAGATGTGGTGGCAGCAAGGCGTTGCCACAACAAAAAGCAGCAAGTTAATAATGTGAAACTTTGAAAGTGGTAGGGCCACACATGCAAATGAGCTTTAAGTGTGGGAAGAGAATGCATGGCATGTGAGCCTGCTAGCTAATCATGAGAGGGTGATTGGGAGAGCGTGGGTGCTAGTTCATGAGATCAAATCAAGCATTGGAATGTGTGGGTGGGTGGCATTGCATGGAAGATCAAGTACTGAGGTTGCATAGAGGTTGTGAGCTAGGAATGAGAGAGATGATAGATGATCATTAGGTTATTAACTCTACTTAAATATCATGTTGATCTTGTTGAGGGAAAAAGAGATTTATCTGTGTTTGATTTATTATATGACTCATATTTATAATAAGAGCATCAATAAACCGCCAAAAAGATATACAACTAAACCCAATTATTATAAGATGAAAATTTTATGAAAACAAAACTAATCCTAGCAGATGAATGCCAATTAAAATCAATTACGTCGGCCATCCTAATGGTTGGAGTATGAACAACTAAAACCCAACGTTTTTCAAAGGTCAGTCTTATGATCAAAATTAAATCGACTAAGATCAGCTCATTATAGCATATAATACATTTTTATACCACCCTTACATAATGCCCACAAGTAGTTCACATGCCAATAACAATGGAGACAAAATATTGCTACAAATGGATCAATACAATGGGATAGCATGTGCAATAGCTAAAAAAACAAGTAACTAAGTGCTTGTTTGGAATCACTTTTATTTTTTAGTTTTTTTTTTTTACTTTTGTTTTATTTTTTTCTTTTATGTTAAAAACATGTTTGTTTAGGGCATTTCTTGCATGTTTTTATTTATTACTTTTCAAAATAAATTAGCTTAATTTTAAAAAAAATCAAAATATCTAAAGTTGTTTGGAATGTTTTAAAAACAATTAAACATGTTCTACCATACCAAACATATTTTATTTTAAATGACAGCATAAACAAAACTGTAAGTTTTGGAGAAGGAAAAATTACTATTCCTCTACAATTTCATAGAAAATGATTACAAGTAAAATAGAGGATGATGACTCTCATATTAGGAAAAACAATAATATCATACATAACTCCCCATGATAAAAGAAGAAAACAAGAATTATGACATACCAATCATCTCAATTCTGAAAATATAAAATACTAAAAAGAAATTATTCCAAAAAATCGAATACGCACAAGTTGGAGCATAAATATCTATCATGGCCAACTTGCTTACAAAAAGCCCAAAATTAGGTTTGAACGGTCATTTGGTGAAGATATCAGTTAGTTGTTGAGTAGTAGGAATAATGCAATAACTTCACAATCAATCTACTCTTTTATGAAGTGTCTATTAAGCTTCACAAGCTTTGCGCAATCATGATGCACAAAATTTTCTCCAATACTTATGGTTACTTTATTGTCACAGTATAACTTCATTTGGAATGTTTATCGGGATCTACAGCTCTTCAACAATTTTTTTTAAACCATAACATCTCGCATACTCCATTAGTCATAGCCTTATACGTTGCCTCAAAATTACTTCTTGCAACCACATTCTATTTCTTAATTCGCCATGTAACCAAGTTTACCTACACATAGGTGTAGTATCCAGAAATTGATCTCTTATTTATAAATAAGCATGCCAAATCGGCATCACTACACGTCTCTATGTTCTTTTCTGTGGTCATCTGAAAGAGTAAGCCTTTATCTAGTATACTTTTTTAGATATCTAAGAATTTTGTTAATTGGTTCAAGCTATTTCTCCTAAGGTGAAAGCATAAATTGGCCTACTTGGATGTGTATATGATAAATATATCAACTTCCCCGCCAATTTTTTATACCTAACAATATTCACTGGATCACATTCATTCTCATCCCCCAGTTTTTTATTAGGATCAATAAGAGTATCTGCAGGTCTACACACGCACATCACAGTTTACTTGAGAAGATCAATATCATACTTCAATTAAGCGACAACGATCTCTTTCTTTGATCGAGCAATTTCCATGCCAAATAAATACCTCAGAGGTCTTAAGTCCTGAGTTCCAAAAACAGATGATAGGGAACTCTTCAAATGATTCATCTCATATGCAACATTTCCCATGAGAATAATATCATCTACATAAATAATCATTCACATCATTTGAATTTCTAAAGAACATTGTATGATCTCTATGCCCTTGAGTATAACTTAGACCTTTAACAAAAAGTGTAAATTTCATAAACCACGCTCTCGATGACTGCTTCAACCCGTACAAGAATTTATCAGTTTATACATTTTTGTGTCAAACTTTTCACTAAATTCCGGAAGTGCGTCCGCTTACACTTTTTCTATAAGTCCCCATTGAGGAAAACTTTCTTTATATCGAATTGTTTTATGGAGCGGTCAACATTAGTACAAGTACAGTAAAACCCTCACAGAGTTGAGTTCTGCAATTAAGCTAAATCTCTCGAATAATCAATGTCATAGGCCTGAGTGAATACTTGGCAATTAGTCTAGCCTTACAATGTTCTAGAGAGCCATCAAAATTATAATTGAGTGTAAGCACATATTTGCAACCAATAGTTGTCTTTCCTCTAAGTAGATCAACAAATTTCCACGTTTCATTTTTTTCAAGGAATTTCATCTCTTTGAAAACAACATCTTCCACTTAGGGACTTTCAGTGCATCCTATACAGTACTTGAAATCTCCATGCACGACAATTGTGAGGTAAAAGCATGAAAAATGGGCGGGAGATTTTCATATGACACGTAGTAGAACAATGGAAGTTAAGTGCAAGCCTTTTCCCCAATGGGAAGACTAGACTGATTAGCTCGGGATTCGAATTGGGCTTAAATTTAGAATTAAAACACTCAGAACTCGAAGATGCAATGAATTGAACATGGGGTCAATGAGTAGTGAAGACATTACCTGGCGTGTTCACTGGTTCTGGGCAGTACAAAGGAATTGTAGATCTTTTTTTTGTTCTAAAGAAAATAGACAAAATCAAATAGTACTACTATCATGTTGTTTTTCATATTTATTTTTTATTACGAACATCATGAGATGACATTATAGGAACTTCAATATCTAAAAGACTCTATGAACTTTCCCCTAATATAATTTCGCTTGTGTTTTCAGGTTGAATAATCAAGATTGAAGATACACTATTTTGGGAGTCTTCGGTTTGAATAAAAATCTTTAAAGTCATTGGATAAATCTTTGTTTTGTTCTCTCCCGTAAAGATGAGATGAAAAAAAAAGGATTGAAGTTCAAATAAGGTGATATCCATGGTAATAAATATTTATTTAACATTGGGATCAATGCATTTATATCCTTTTTGGCTAGAAGGAAAACCAACAAACACTCATTTTTTGGCTTGGGGTTCAAGTTTTCCTTGATGATGAATGTGAACGAAAGAGATGCACCTAAATATCTTTAGAGGTAGAGAATATGAGAGAGGATTCATTAAGAAACTATTTTGAAAAACATCAAATTGTACTTTAAAGTTTAAAATATTATTTGGTGTTCTATTTATGAGAAATATAACAGTAAGAACGGATTCACCCTAATGATATTTAGGAGCCTAATTGGTAAATAGCAATATTTGATCTACCTCCAATAAGGGTTTATTTTCTTTGCAGTCGCGTCATTTTATTGTAGAGTGTTGACACAGGAGCTTTGATGAATTATTCCTTTTCAAGAAGAAATTGACATGATATTTTTGAAATGCACCCGGTCATTATCACTTTGTCATATTTGAATAATTATGTAAAACTGAGTATGTATCACAACAACAACAACAAGCCTTTAGCTCACTAAGTGGGGTCGGCTACATGAATCCTTTTTCTTCGTTATGCCCTATTAAGTGTCATATTTTTATTTAATTCTAACAAGTTAAGATCATTTTTTTATACAATATACCCAAGTCTTTTTAAGTCTACCTCTGTCTTTCTTAATATAAATAGAATCTAAAACATTTATTCTCCTAACAAAATCATCAGATGATCGGTGTTTAATATGATCAAACCATCTAAGACAACTCTCTCTAATCTTGATCGCCACTAGAGCTACACCAACCCTATCTTCATTTCGGATTTTGTCTCGAAGTGTAAAGCCACTCATCCACCTGGGTATTCTCATCTCAACAACATCTAACTTTATCTTATGCTTCTCTTTTAAATGCCAACATTTTGCGCCATAGAGCATTGATGGTCTCACCACCATCTTATAAAATTTTCCTTTTAAGTTTGAGAGAGATTTTTCTATCACACAGTAAGCCTAATGCATTCCTCTACTTCTACAAACCAACTTTAATTCTCCTAATAACATCCACATCTATATCACCATCACTTTGAACAATAAACCCGATATATCTAAAACGATCGCACCTTTCAATGATTTGATCACCAACAGTTACAACTCTACCACTAGAGTTAATACTACTAAAATTGGGCATGTATTATGGTGTAAATTTTTTTTGAATCATTTCCGCTTCAAATTTTTCTTTCATTAAATAAACTCAACTTAACCTAGCCATCTTTTCCTAAAATGTTTAAGGTTTTTACAGGAATCACATATATCGCTATAAATTAGAGTAAATGTTGTAGTTGGCTTACATATTTGTGGAGAAAATGATGCACAGTGATATTTAGCAAACAGTGATATTTAGCAAACAGTGATATTTAGCAAACAGACACACATCACACTAGAACAACTACAAATTTTTATTCTGAAATAATTTGAAAATAAATATTTAAAATTTTTAAATTTAGGATGACCTAATCTATAATGTCATAACATAATTCATTGGCTTTAGAAATAAAAATAGAATCTAAATAAGTATTTTGATATTATCTATTCGAGTTAAATTTGCAATCAAAATAATAGTCCATCTTTCTCCTTAGCGTTGTCAATCATTCTCACCTTGGTCAATTCTTGAAACTCATAAGAATAGAGGTTAACTTGACATTGATGATCAACAATAATTTTACTAATAGATAACAAATTACACGATAGAATAGGAACATGGAGAACATCCTGAAGTGTTAACAATGAGAAGAGTTTAACAATTCCTATCCCGATAATTACCGAGAGAAGCATTGACAATTTTAATTTTTTTTATTGCTTACACAAGATCATTAGGAAGAAAATACTTTACAACAACTGGTCATATGACAAGTTGCACCGAAATCAATTATCCAAAAAGTAAGAAAAATTAAGAATAATACCTAACAAAGCAGTAGCTAGAAAGTTACCCTTCTGTAATAAGGAACAAGAAAGAGTCAGACACAATTTTGGAGATTGAAACAGTTTGTGCAAGTGCTATAATTGCTCCTTGGTGATAGAAACTGTATTCGAGTTAGCAAGTGGCTCCTGAGTTTCTTCAGCGGTGGTTTTATAAGCTCGGCCTTCACACTTGATTTTATAAGCTGAAGTTTCCAACATTTCTCCTTCGTGTGTTATGGTTGTACGCAATGCTTTCAACATTTCTCCATGATTTCTTATGTCATTCTTTGTCAGTATCAACCCACTTTTAACATAAGATGCAAGTTCTTCCGTTCAGTGTTACAAGAAGATTCGGTATTGCACAACATAAATTTTCTTTTTGACTCGTCCTATCTAAATTCAAAAAAAACTTCTCAAATAGGGTAGGAGTTTTCTACCAAGGATTGCAACCTCAAACATCGTCTAATTATGATTATGGCTGGTTAAGTAGATGTAGGCTTGATCGTTTTCCTCACTCTTCCTGTGGCAAGCAAAAATGAATTCTCCAAAATAACATTATAGCATTGATCAAGTTCCTGTTATAATGCTACCAACTCGTTGTACTACGTAGTAAGATTACTGTTGTTTTATTTTGATTTCAAAAGTTGAGTTTCAATTTTAAAAAATTTATGAAGAATTATCCAAGTCTGAATAGGGATCTCAAATGACATACCATATATTTTGAGCAGTATGAAGGAGTAGATGTGGCTTTCATATTATAGGCTCCATTGAGTTGATGAGCCAAGCCATAACCAAAAATATTATAGACTAATATTTTTTCAAATTTGGATAGCCAGCATAGTGTCACGCCCCACCGATAATATAACATATAACATAGAAGAATCTAGAATATGTATGTACATAATGATGACTTAGAAGCTAAAATATTATATTGTAATCTCGTCAACAATATGACATATAACCTAGAAGAATCTAGAATATGTATGTACATAAGAATGATCTAGAAGCTAGAATATTATATTGTAATCTAGAAGCTTCCCTTAAACAAATAGTCCCACATTGGCTAGATGTAAAACCAAAGACATGGAGGAAGCTATAAATAAGAGTCCCTCCCTTCATCTCAAATCACCCAAGGTTTCAAGCTTTCAAGCTTTGTTATCTCTCTTTTTATTAGTGAAGTATTTTCCTCTCTAACTCTTCTTCCTATTTTACTTTCAAGAGAGCGCTTTGAGTTTGTCAGTTGGGAAGGTTAAACTGATTTAGTACTAAATAAGAGCGCTAAAGCCGCACGGGTGACTCTAGGAGGGTTAGTCCGTGACAGTTGGCATCAGAGCCTTGGTTCGGGGGAATGGCGAAAAGCGTCAAGGAGCACGTGATGGAGTCGGAAGCCACTAATGTGAAGTCATCTCAAGGGCGATGTCGCCAGGAGCAAAGGGACCCTGTTGCACCCAAACCACATGGGAGGTCTAAGGAGATCATGCAAGACTTTGATTCGTGTCTTGCTCGGATAGAGGAGGCAATGAATGACATGGAGGACCAAGTAGAGGATCTTGGCCAAGGGGTTGATGGACTTGAGGAGGAGGACGTCACCATCCATTCAACAATAAGAGGTATGATGCTCCAACTTGAGGAGACCTTAATGGGCCAAGTGGCGAAGTTGCCGGAGGATTTTATGGGGAAGCTCCAAGAGGTGTGAAGTAACTATAAAGAAGAGATGAGTGACATGCGTGCTAGCTTGGAGGAGATACGTGGAGACATTTCGTTGTGCAAGAGGGCACTAGCGACACCCACCAACCAGCACATCTTCGAATCCAAGAGGATTGAAGTACCAAAACTAAAGAGTTTTGGGGGAACTCGTGATGTAAAAGAAGTTGATAACTTCTTATGGGGTTTGGAGAAGTACTTCGGAGCGATGGGGATCACAAATGAAGAGGCAAGAATTCAATTTGTCACTCTTTACCTCTCAGATATCGTTATGCTATGATGGAGGATAAGGCGAGAAGAAGTTGAAAAAGATATGTGTACCATCTTCACTTTTGATGACTTTAAGAAAGAGCTAAAGAGGCAGTTCTACCCTGAAAATGCGGAGGATGAAACTAGAGCTCGGTTGCGAAGACTCAAACAAATAGGGTCAATTCGAGAATGTATCAAGGAGTTTACTAGTTTGGTCATTTAAATCTCTGATATGTCAGACAAGGATGCTCGATTCAACTTTATGGATGGACTCCCAAAATGGGCAAAGACAGAGCTTAGGAGGCGTGGTGCACAAGATCTCGCTTCCGCCATCGCCATTGTCGAAAGCTTGGTGAACTATATAAAGGAGTTTACAAAGCCAAAAGAAAAGAAGAGCAACTATGTCAGAAGTGGCGGAGACCGGGAGCAACACAAGGAAGAGAATCATCACAAATAGACCTCGTTCAAAGCAAAGAACAAGGGGAAGTTTTACAACAACAATAAGACTAAATCATACAACAGTTGCTTCCTTTGTGGAGGACCGCATTGGGCAAGGAATTGTCCTCAGAAGAAAGCTCTAAACTCTCTCCTTGCCAGCCATCAAGAGGTAGAGGAAAGGGATATGGACGCCCAGGTGGGAACCATGCAACTACTCAATGCGGTACGCTCCTCTTCAAAAACCCCAGCAAAAGAACTTCTCTTTGTAGAGACGATTATAGGGAAGACATCTACTAATGCAATGATAGATCAGGGAGCTTGTCACAACTTCATCTCTATTGAAGAAGCAAGGAAGATGGGTCTACAAATGGTCGGAGGTGGGGCTCCATCAAGGCGGTTAACTCAGCAGCTAGACCGATCCATGGAGTGGCTAAAGGAATGAAGATCTGTGTAGGAGATTGGTCAGGTACGCTAAATTTCTCCATCATTCCCATGGATGATTTCAAGGTAATCATTGGTATAGAGTTCTTGGACCAAGTAAGGGCGTTCCCGATACCATTTACCAATAGCATGTGTATCATGGGAGGCGACCAAGCTTGCCTAGTAGCTACAACAAGAGCCAAGCAGCAGGAGACCAAGATGCTATCAGCCCTTCAATTCAAGAAGGGCATCCGACGAGAGGAGGAGAGCTACTTGGCTATCCTGCATGACTCTGACGAAGAATTGAAGCCTGAAGAAGCCACGCTAAGAGAAGTAATGGAAGTACTTGAAGAGTTTAAGGATGTTGCACCACCAAAATTACCAAAAGAACTACCACCAAGGAGGGAGGTCGATCACCAAATTGAGCTGGAGCCATGGACTAAGCCACCAGCAATGGGAGCCTACCGCATGGCACCTCCAGAACTGGCAGAGCTACACAATCAAATGAAAGAGTTACTGGAGGCATGATTTATCCAACCAACTAAAGCCTCATTTGGTGCCCCAGTTTTATTTAAAAAGAAGAAGGATAGTTCCTTACGCATGTGTATAGATTATCGGGCTTTGAACAAAATTACCGTGAAGAATAAATATCCAATCCCTCTCATTGCCGGCCTTTTTGATCAACTGGGGAGTGCAAGATATTTCTCAAAATTGGATCTCCGATCAGGCTATTACCAAGCGAGGATTGCAGAAGGGGATGAACCGAAGACCACTTGTGTGACCAGGTATGGGTCATTTGAATTTTTGGTGGTCTTTCAGGCTAACCAATGCTCCAGCTACATTTTACACTTTGATGAAAAAACTATTTCAGCCATACTTGGACTAGTTTGTTGTCGTTTACTTGGATGATATAGTGGTGTATAGCAACACACTCCAAGATCATCTGAAACACCTCCGGGACATATTCAAAGTTCTTAAAGAAAATAAGTTATACATCAAGAAAGAAAAATATTCCTTTGCCAAACAAGAAGTGGCGTTCTTGGGGCATAGGATAAAGGGGGAAAGCTCATGATGGAAGGAAACAAGGTCAAAGCCATCCAAGATTGGGAGCATCCCACCAAGGTACCTGAACTAAGATCCTTCCTGGGTCTTATTAACTACTATCGGCGATTTATAAAGGGCTAATCTGCAAGAGCTACTCCGTTGACGGACTTACTAAAAAAGAGTAAAACGTGGGAAAGGAATAGTAAGTTTCATGAAGCATTTGAATACTTCAAAAAGGCAATCAGTGAAGAACCTGTACTCAGCCTTCCTGATCATACCAAGTTATATGAAGTGCATGCTGATGCTTCAGATTTTGCTATTAGAGGGGTACTCATGCAAGATAGGCACCCAATTGCCTATGAAAGCCGAAAACTCAGTGAGACAGAGCGTCGCTACACAGTCGAAGAAAAAAAGATGACAACCATCATATATTGCTTTAGGGTATGGAGCACTACTTGATCGGCTCCAAATTCCAGGTCAGGACAGATAATATTGTCACCAGTTACTTCCAAACTAAAAAGAAGCTAAATCCCAAGCAAGCAAGATGGCAAAATTTTCTGGCAGAATTTGACTACATCTTGGAGTATAAGTCAGAGAAGGCCAATGTAGTTGCGGATGCGCTAAGCCGGAAAACAGAACTTGCAAGCCTGTCACAAATCTCCAGCTCCCTCATAGACAAAATAAAAGAAGGTTTGGTCTTCGATCCACAAGCCCAAAATATGATTGCCCTAGTGAAGGAAAGAAAAACCAGAAAGTTCTGGATGGATGAAGATATCATGTACACCAAAGGTCGACGCATCTACATACCAAGGTGGGGCAACTTAAGGAAGGAGCTAATCAAATAATGTCATGACTGTTTATGGGCGGGACTTCCAGATATGAAGCAAACTCTTGCACTTCTAAAAACAAATTACTACTGGCCAAGGATGAATGATGGGATAGAAGAATATGTTTGCACTTGTCTTGTATGCCAACAGGACAAAGTTGTCCTTCAACAACCAGGGGGGTTGTTGGAACGGCTACCTATTCATCAAAGATCATGGGAGAGCGTCTCTATGGACTTCATCTCAAGCTTACCAAAGTCAGGTGAATTTGGAAGCATTTTAGTTGTGGTGGATAGATTTAGCAAGTATGCAACATTCACTATTGCACCCACCGATTGTACTACCGAAGAAGCTGTCAGACTCTTTCTATGCAACGTGGTAAAACTATGCGGGATACCACAAAGCATCATCAGCGATCGAGATCCTCGCTTCACAGGAAGATTTTGGACCGAATTATTCAAAATGTTGGGTCAGATCTAAACTTTTCCACAAGCTTTCATCCTCAGAGTGATGGACAAACTGAGAGGGTCAATGCTCTCTTAGAGCTATATCTGTGACACTATGTGAGTGTCAATCAACAAAATTGGGCCAAGTTGCTGGATGTGGCTCAATTTTCTTTCAACTTTCAAATAAATGAATCCACTAACAAGAGTCCCTTTGAGATAATCATGAGACAACAATCTATGACTCTCCTCTCCCTTACAACCAATTACGAAGGGAAAAGTCCGCCGGCCTTCAAGTTTGTCAAATCTTGGAGTGAGCAAAGAGAACTAGCTCGAGCAACATTGCACAAAGCCGCAAGGAAGATGAAGAAGTGGGCAAACAAAAAGCGAATGCATATCGAGTTCAAAGAAGGAGATCTAGTCCTTGTGAAGCTTCTACCCCAACAATTCAAAACATTTCGGAAGGTGCATAAGAGATTGATTCGAAGATACGAAGACCATTTTGAGGTGACAAAACAAGTGGGAAAGGTCTCTTATAAACTCAACCTTTCACCAAAATTGAAGATACATCCAGTCTTTCATGCAAGCATGCTGAAGCCTTACCAGGAAAACATGGAAGACCCTTCAGGAGGGATCTCCAACCGAGCGCCTACAACAGTAATCTCCTCCTTCGACAAAGAGGTCCAAGAAATAATGGCTGACAGGGTGATCAGACGGCGAGGGGTTCCAAATTACAAAGAGTTTCTCATCAAGTGCAAAGGATGGCCTGATAGCGAGGCCACTTGGGAGCATGAAAACACACTATGGAAATTCAAGGAGAATATCAAACAGTATCAAGAGGAGAAGCGCAATGAGGGCATTGCGAGCTTAAGTGGGGGAGTGTGTCACGCCCCGCCGATAATATGACAAATAACCTAGAAGAATCTAGAATATGTATGTACATAAGAATGATTTAAAAGCTAGAATATTATATTGTAATCCCGCCGATAATATGACATATAACCTAGAAGAATCTAAAATATGTATGTACATAAGAATGATCTAGAAGCTATAATATTATATTGTAATCTAGAAGCTTCCCTTGAACAAATAGTACCACAGTGGCTAGATGTAAAGCCAAAGTCATCGAGGAAGCTATAAATAAGAGTCCCTCCCCTCATCTCAAATCACCCAAGGTTTTAAGCTTTCAAGCTTTGTAATCTCTCTTTTTATTAGTGAAGTATTTTCTTCTCTAACTCTTCTTCCTATTTTACTTTCAAGAGAGTGCTTTGAGTTTGTCAGTTGAAATGGTTAGATTGATTTAGTGCTAAAGGAGAGCGCTAAAGCCGCACGGGTGGCTCGAGAAGAGTTAGTCCGTGACAATAGGCTTAGAAATTTCTCCGGTTAGATACCCAATTTTGCATCTCTCGTCAATCGTAATTTTATGGATTGAATCAACTCAAGATAGTTGTGCTCGTTAAGTTTAACAACTATTAGATAAGGTGCTAGATTATGTGACTAGTAATCAACAAATGTGGAAGGGTTGTAGGGTGAGATGACAAAATTATTGGAGCAAGTAGATCTAGTCAAATTTCATAGGACTCCGGTCATCATCACAGATCTATAAGATTTCATGAGAGAAAATGTTATGAGTTCGGACGACCGTGAAGAAGAAACAATAGCTAGAAAGAGAATAGTTACCAGTGGCTTCAACCATTGAGTTCCGTCCGAGGAGAAGACTGTCGCTTCGAGTACAAAGTATGAACAAGGGACTTCGAAGGAGAAGACAATGACTTCAAAAGATTTGCACGACCAACTGTTTCGATCATGAGTTTCATCGTGATGAAAAAACCAGATGATGCTTCCAAGAAGGCAAAGACACAAGTAGCTTCAAAGGAGAAGGCAACATCTTTGAAGGAGGCGTGGGAAGGCACAAGAAAGGCGCAAGTGGCTTAGAAGGAGAAGGCAGCGTCTTCGAAGAGATGTAGGAACAGCTGCTTTGCACTAGACTGATCGACGTGGGTTCAATCTTCGCCTAGTGTACTTTCGATCATCATTTACAAGCTCTGAGACCATGTAAGTTATGAAGAAAGAAAATTTATATTTTTTTCTTCAATTTCATAGAAAATGATTACAAGTTAGGATGACTCTCGTATTAGGAAAACAATAATAACAGTCATAGCTCCCTAAGATAAAATAAGGAAACAAGAATTATGACATACCAATAATCTCAATTTTAAAAGTATAAATAATAGAAGATACTAAAAATAACATCTTCCTAGCAATCTAAATAAAAATAATAATAATAATAACAAAATTGAAAAAACTAAAACAAAAAGTGATCCCAAATGGCACCTAAGCTAATAGCAAGCCAACTAATAAAAACCGTATTATGAAATATGAACCAAATTCAATAAAATTTTATATAAATCTTGATGAACGTCCTTACTTTCTTCATTATACTTCCCTGAGGTAGTGTTTGATTTTTCTTCACAAAAAGGTTTCTTGACAATAACGTGTATGACTGCAGTATGTGTAAAATAAGATTGATCATCCATCCAACATAACCAAGCGTAACAGTGCTCATCAGCATAAACCAATCGTAGGTTTGAAAATAGTGAATTCCGGCCAAGGATAATCTTCTGAGATTTTCAGACAATTTCATTGCAGCTTCGTAATCATGTGCAGATATGAAATCTTCAATTTGACCAAGAACAGAGGAATAATTTATCAATGGCTTGAACGGCTTAAATTGAAGTGAACTCGACTGCTTTAGCTCTTAGCATCTGATCAAGGAAATAGAAACAAATTTTGTATCTCAAGAAACTGTTTTACAATAAAATAGCAAATCACAACTAATGGATAATATCTAATGATTCAAGGCCGGATATGCAAAACGAGATAGGTTTTGTTCAAGAATACAGAACAATATCATAAAATGATTCAACAATATAAGGATACGTGACTTGCGAAGAAACTGATTTAAAATTTCTTTTGTATTTGAAAGAGCAGCTTCAACTTCTTCTTCCTAAAAACAAAACAAAAGGTAGCAATGAAAGCAATTGCTAAGTCAGGAAATAATTGAGTGCTAAGGTCCCCTCTAATGGAAAATATTTACACATATAATATCGGCATAATTTGCAGAACAAACAAAAGAAGGGGTCAGGCAATGTGCACTGAAAAGATATTCAATTTTAACCTGACTTCAAAGCCAGACCTTATTCAATTGAAGGTACTGCAGTGGTAAATTGCCAACCGAATTGACTGGGCACGGCAAACCAACAAGTGTGGCCTACAAAAGATCACAGAATCTACAAACATGAAGGTAAATTAAACACGTCAATCATATCTAATTTTTTAGGATGATTTGCACACATACCACTCAATTCTTATGTATTTACGTATCTAGCACCTAAACTTAAATTTTTATATACAACCTTCCCTATACATGAAAAGGTGTATTTCATCTTCTAACATTTTAAATAGTGATATTTTTTATGTGATATGAAAGATTTGGGTGATATAAATGTAAAAGGCAAAGTGTAGGTGTTCGACATATAAATACATAAAAACTGGGTGGTATGTTTTTAAATGCCCATAAATTTTAAGGCCCGCAAGTATCTAACCATTAGAGGTGCTATATCAGCCTGATTTACATCAACTCTTTCTATGCCGGTAAGGCCCCATTCATAAGGGGTAGGACTGTCATGTTTGTGGTCATCAACAAAACGGAAATTGTTATCAGGTTGATAGTTCTGGGATAGCGGTTTAGGACCCTTTATACCGGCCCCCCAAGCTACAAGCGGTGTGTCCGTGTTTGTAGGATGTCCATCCCCATGGCTTCCTGGAATTTAATACCGGAATGAGAAGAAAATTGGAACGTAGAGTTCAGCAACAGTGTACAAATTGCAAAAAGATCATTTGTAAAGTATAAAAATGTTTCAAATTTTCATATATGTCCGAAGTATTTTGGATGCTGGGGATGACAGCCAAAATGAGTTGACCAGAAACGGGCAAAGATTGATTGATGCAATTAAAACTATGAAAGCCAAAGTAAACGGCACAATGTTATTGTGGCTAAAAAAATTTGGGGCATTTACACAATTACCACACAATTCTTTTGTAATTTTATATACAGTGCCTAAACTTTCATATTAACATTTATGAAGCTCAAAACTTTAACATCAATTTAAAAATACTACCATTATTAACTTTTTAAAAGTGAAATACACATTTTCATGCATAGGTTTATGATACCGAAGTGTTATCAGTGTAAATATCAAATTTAAGGTGTTAGATATGTAAATACATTAGAATTTTGTGGTTTCTATGTAAATTTCCCAAAATTTTGAAGATCGGGAAATAGAAAAACAAGTTGAGCTGGCATCTTATGCACAAAAAACAGAAGAATAAACAAAAATATGGTTGGGAGCTGCAATTACTGTGGGATTATGCAAGAGATTGAAAAAAGTAAAGCTACCATTAAGCTAGTAATATCAGGAAAGCCATTCACAAGAATTAGGTTAATAGGAACTAAGAAGACTGTGAGATAGTAGGATTCTTAAAGTGATCTAGAATATAAAAGATGACGAAATTAGATGGGCCAAGGTGCAGGAGGAACTGTGAGATAGTGGTGGTGATGATGCTATGGTAAAAAAAGACTGCAATTAGATGGGCTAATGCATTGAAACAAAAAGATATCCACAATCAAAATATAAAACAAATAGGATTTATAAGCTTTAAGAAATATTAAAAAATATATAGCATTCTAGAAAATTTTAAATGCTCCTTAAAACCTAGGAAACCTTCCAGATGAACCCAGTGATTTTTAGAAAATAAGAAGCTTTCGGCATCAAAATTTATGACAATATCAGTCTTAACCAAAATTAAGTAGGGATACTTGGATTATTTTCAGTTACAATTAAGTTGAATGTTGGGTAGATTGTAATGACATCTGGGATAATTTCTAATTTTTATACAATTAGATTGGGTTTGAATATTAATTTATTTGGATTTGAATTAGGCTCATACATTCTTGAAAAATAAGAGGCCGTTGGTATGTTCGATTTGAGCTTGAATTAAATAAATTATTTTCTTAATTCTGTCTCAATGGGCCAAATTAATCTTTCTCCTAAATCCATCACAAGAAATTTGTGACTACTAAGTTTTTTTTTAACATACTTCTCTCATTTCATACCAGAATTGAGTATGAGCTTTATATCTCACTAAATCAATTCCCCATAACTTTTTTTATTACTTTTGCTAATGCAGAGTCCAATAGCCCCGAATCACTACAAAAGCCATGACTCCAACTCCTAAATCTTCAAAGTTAGGTGTGTCAATTCAAGTTATTGGATCATGTTAGGGTTTGACACTAACCTGCATGACTGGACCTAAACCCTAAACCCAAACACGACTGAAGAAACCCATTTAACATAAGTTATAATAGCCATTTAAATCAAGTTCGGGTTTTCAAGTTAAATTTAGACTACAATTTGTATGACTTCAGGTTAGCAAGTCGATCCAAACCCCAACCAAAAATTAAAAAAGCCACAATATTATACTTGAACCCTACCGTAAAGTAAATAGGGTGAATCCAAACCCAAATGTTTTAGTTGGCTTCGGGTCAAATTGTTGGCTTGGACCATTATTTGACGTGTATACTCAAAGGATTGAGAAGTTGCATGCGAGGAAACCTTAATTAGGGGTTGAATTGTTGTCTTTGCATGATAATTCACTTCTCCTTATATCATTTGATTTCATATTGATAGGTCTTCAATTTTTACAGCTACACCATCAAGCCGAAAACCTAATTTCATATCAATTTAAAAAATCTTCAGCACCTCAACCCCATATTAGTTGTGCCAAAGCGTAGTTTTAATTTGTAAGATTTCTTTATGACACGAGAAAAATTTAGTAAAGACCTAAAAAGTTCTATGGATTATGAATCCATGTCTAATCAAGACATTAGAGTACAAATGTTTCAAGGGCTATTACAAATAGTGGTGGAACCTAGGGATGGTTATGGAAGGCATTTGCTACCTCTAGATTCTTATTAAACTCTTTAATATCATATTAAGTATTAAAAATTTTACACCATAAACTTAAATATTTAATAATAATTTAATATTTAATATATTTTTTATTTGATAATAAAATTTATAATAATTTTAAAAAAATTAAGACTAGGGAAGTTTTAAACCAAGACATTTATAACCCCTTATTTTTTTATTTCACCATCCCTTTCCTTTAGTTTTAGTTTCTCTACTAATTACAACTTTCTCCAACTCACATAATTGTACAAAGTAGATTGTTGATATCATGGCATCCATTAAATATCTTATTGTAATATAGAAGGGTATATTTAATGCATCCAACATCACTTTCGACCAATCATCCAAAACAGAGATCCAACATACAAAAGAAGAAAAGAAAAAAGAGTTAAAAAAAAAAAGAGGATCAAAAAGAAATTATTATTGATTTACCTATTAGCATATCGACAAAGGAGTTCATAGATTGCAAGCTTCAAAGGATATGGATATGACCAAATAAATCCACAAAATGTGTACCAAAATGAGTAATGAGGTAAATACCAAAAGAGTTCAAAACTAAATTCAAACGTCGAACATGATATTAGATAGATTTGAAGGACACATTGGAAATAAATAGCATTTATGAAGTTGCCTGAGAGGAATGATAAATATTTTTTACTAATCCTTTAATAGAGAATAGTGCATTAACTTCAGCTCCATTCAAGGTTCATCAAATTTTGATCGACCATAACTATCTAACCTTATCAAAAGGTTGGCAATCATTTATACAAATAGGTTACGTTAACAAAAATGTTCACTATTGGGGATTTTAAATCGGATGGGCAGATTATAAAAAAAATTTATATTGTTTGGAGTAATTAATATTAATATCATTAGTCAGCTGTATATATTATTTTTGTGCCACCATTATATTATGATTCATGGCATTTGCAAGAGAAAATGCTTGAAAAGACACCAAGAGGATCTCCAACACCAAATCTAGTGCAATTAAGGACTACTTTTTTAGGAATTATAAAATTCTGAGAAGTTGTAGAACCTTCTAGAAGCTTGAGGAACATTAAAAATGTAACAAAAATTTTCCAGAAGATAGAAAGAAACTTCAAAGATAAAAATTTAATTCAAGATAACGCTTGGCAAAAATTTAGTAGAGATATTTGGATTATTTCGACTTGCATTTGATATGAATATTTGTCGTGATATTAGGACAATTTTCTATTTTGTTGCAAGGATTTAAAATATATTTATTTAGATATGAATTTGGCTCCAATATTCTGTAAATAGGAGACCCTAAAGCTGTTTTTCCAAGCTTGAAGCAATCAAAATTATTCTACTTAATCTCCCTCATAACCAAATCACCCTTTTATCATAAATTTCTTTACCAAAAGTTTTCTGATTACCACATGTTGTTTATTCATATCTTCCTCATTTTCTTTTTGAAATTGAGTGATTAATAGCTTTATTTTTTGAATTAACCCAATTCCATGCAACTGTATTTATTGGTCACTTTTGTTAATACCAACTACATCAACCCTAGCTTGGTAGCGCAAAGCCATGGCTTCATTTCCAACCCGAACCCTCAAAAGAACAAGAATTTTGCATGTGAGGAAGCCCTAGATAAAATCTCCAATTATTTTTTCATTATATGGTCTATTCATAATAATGATGGAGCCCCAAGTTTTCAGAATTACATCATAAAGCCTTCAAACCATAATTCCTATCGATTCCAAAATTTCCTGCACTCAATCCCAAACAATAAATCAAAGAAAATAGACTCTTAGTTCTTCATTTTCATGACTAATAGCTGTCAACAAAAAGCAAATATCTGATAATGACATTCATCATGCAACAAGTCTAAATTAATAACACGATAAACAGCAATAAATATTTTATTATACTTGAGATTAAAATAAATATATAATCTCTGAATATTCGATAGAATATTTATAATTAAAAAAATCACTTCAAAGCAATCATAAGGATAAAAAAATACAAAAAAAAAATGTCATTTAAGTAAATGATTCTTTATATGTCGTACTAAGAAGGCAAAGAAGAAAATGATGTTGCTTCAACTTCAAGCTCGTCATATCTAGGAGATAAATTGAATTGACATATGGGTCATATCATTGAGGATCCATGGGCCATGA
The DNA here is from genome assembly GCA_002079205.1 of Phalaenopsis hybrid cultivar. Lineage (NCBI taxonomy): Eukaryota > Viridiplantae > Streptophyta > Magnoliopsida > Asparagales > Orchidaceae > Phalaenopsis > Phalaenopsis hybrid cultivar. The sequence goes on along the minus strand of JXCR01046937.1, from coordinate 65,914 downwards.
TATATGATTAGAGTGCATCTCATTCCATACGCTTCCACATGCACTTGTGTGCATTTTTGCGCATGATTTTACAACGTTGAATGGCTTCTCATTGTCCCGGAGTTTCACCCATGCGTGAATCCTTCCTCACTAATAGCTATTCTCCTCTATATGCAACCTTTTTGCCAGTTCTAGATCAGTGTCGCTCTCATACTCTACCTTTGGCCGGTTCAAGCTTCACAATCACCTCCCTACGTGGATGTTCCTTTAAGCATAATGGCTCCTCCAAGTCAAACATCATCTCATGTGTCGATGGTTCTAATGGTCCAAAGATTTTACTATATTTCAGGATTGCTCTCCGCTTCTAGTGTCAATTTTCTTTTATATTTCAATCAAGACCATATTCTTTCGCAATATAAGAAACCAACTTCTTTTAAAGAGAATTTTGGATTCATTTATAAGGAAATCTTCAAGGTTGCTAGGCTACTCTCTTCGTCTATTATAAGCAAATTCTCATTGAGCCAACCACGTGTGTTTGCCATTCGCAAATTCTTGTCAAACCTACCCTTGATGGGTAACTGTCCAATTAGATCAATTGATTCATGCTGCATCATTACACAACTTTTCTTAGATGTAGACTAAGCATAACCCTTCGACGAAAATAAATGCTTTGTCAATGGCTTTTCAATGCATATGGTTAAGTTATATCCCCAGTTTGATGCATACCTAAAACCACCAATCACCATTATATAGGCTATTTTTCCTAAGCTTCGACTTTTTTTCTTCAATTAAGCAACTTTATTATTTGGGATCTATCTTTGATAAACTTCTACAAGTGGATGCTTGTTCATCTTTTGAGGCCTTCTATGGCCAGAACTTTGAATGAAATGGACTTTTGCATTTTCTTTGAAAAACAATAAGTGAAATAGCTCAAAGTTATATAATTGTTGGCATAAAGTAATTTTTCAAGGCATCCCCTAAAGTGTTCTATAAATTTTTTGGATATAGTTGTTTCAAAACTCATTGGATTATAAGAAAATCAAATGTTCAGAAACAAGAAGATCATTTAAAAAATCAAACTCCCATCATCACTTCAAACTTGATCTCAAAATTTAGAACCAATTGATTTTCCTCATAATCCTGAGTCAATTGTGTGTGTGTGTGTCCCTACTAACCCTATAGTCATGGCTTCAGTATCTTTCGTTAATCCTTTTGACTGTGGTTGTGACGATACCTCTCTCCCTCCTGTTAGTCAAAATATTGGTAATGATAATCAACAAGCAAAAGATTCTGATAGACGTAGTATAAGTGATGACATACTTATAGACAAATAACATGATCCAATCGAGCACATGTTCTTCTTTTTTGCTCTCCTATATTATTTTATGTATTTATTCTTTTCTTCTTTTTTTTATTTTTTGTACCCTAACAATTCTAGTTAATTAACGTTGTTGCATTCATACCATTTTCTTTTTATAATGCATGTATTAAAAAAACATATGTTTAGAAGAAAAAAAAAAGGGCACAAGTAAGTCTGATATTAGAGTTAACCCAAAAATAGCAACGAGCTGAAAATATTATCCCAAAATTATGGTGGAATTACAACATAAGAGTTCTTAGAACCAACATAAAAGTCAACAAGCACAAACAAGGCGGTGATGTTGACTGGACAATAGGTAGGTTGAGAAGTTGGAGGTTGCGGCCATAGCTAAAAGTTGGAAATTGGGTTGCAGTAGCAACTAAAGGGTTGGGATGGGTTGGAGGCACAACATGCAGGCACATCTAGGTTGGACCAACAACAGGCAATCAAGGGAAGGCTTTGCGGAAACTGCAGGCAGACAAAAAATGGGTTATGGCAGGGAAGAAGCGGGTAGTGGAAATTACGACAGTGTAGAGCACAGTTATTAGAGTTACAACTGGACAAAGGGGTTGGAAGTGGGTTACGAGTGGACATAGGAGCGTATGGCAGAAAGGGGTCACTGGCAAAAGAACATTGCCAAGCAGGCAGAGGGAGGGAAAAGGAAATAGGAAGGTAATCACCATCTCGAAGCTGGATACAGTCGGAGCATCACCTGTCCTCGGATACAACCATAAAAGGGAGAACTTGAGACACCAACAACTGTCATAACAAAAAACTCAAAAAAAGCTAACATTTAAAAAAAAAAACATATTTATAATAGTAAATAACCGGGAGAACATGGGAATTTTGGCATCAAAGTAGATCTATCAAAGTTTGATGAAGTTATGGATCCAAATGTCTTTATTGAATAGCTACAATAAGTTGTGAGGACCTTCAAGAATAAAGGTATCGAAGATTGCAACCATTAAACTGAGAAAGAGAGCCTCCTTGTGGTAGGAAAACTTACAAATTCAGAGAAAGAAGATAGTGACAAAATTACTAGATGAGAGAATATGAGTAAGGAGATGCAGAGAGAATACATGCCTCCTCATTACTTCTGGATATGGTTTTGAGACTCCACCGCCTACAACAGCAAGATATATTAGTGGAGTTCATGACACAGTTTGGCCACTTGCATATGGAGTGTGAGTCGGTTGAGCCAGAAAAATATTTCATAGTCTGATATTTAGGGGGCCTGAAACCCATTATTAGCAACGTTGTGCAGTTGTAGCCTCTTGGAACAGCTGTCGACGATGTTCTTGTAGTTTCTACATACAAGCCCAAGTTCCTTGTAATTCCAGCACCCCAGCTTGTTGTTATCGTTGTTCCAACCTCCTGCCTTCCAACATCCTACTTTCCTTCTGAATCAGCAGCCAATCCTCTCTCTTGTTGTTTTCGATAGCTCACAGCCTTCCAGCCACCCCATACTCGCTTCCATCGCCATTCCAGGCCTATCTCACTGCCCTCATTGTTCCAGTCTCTATCGTCGCTACTGCAATCACAACGCCTTCTCATTATTGTTTTCTTGTTGTCTAGCAACCCCAAATAACAAACTGTCGTTGTTTGGACCGTCGCCCCTTGTTGCCTTGTTGTTCCAGCTGCTTATAATTATTGTTATCCCTCATTCACAGTTCAGAAACCCCTTCCTTACCTTGTCTCCACCTCTCCAAGCCCCCTAACCGTCACCACCATCACCTAGGATCCGCCCTAATGTGATTTTGTGTGTCGTGTGAGTTGTATTTTCCCTTTCAAATGTGTTTGATTATAACTGTATATTTGATTTCAGTAATAATATTTAATTTCCTATTATTATTTGGGTTAACTCCAATATCAGAGTCATGAGAGGTGCTACTGAGAAATCAATCATAAAAAATTAGTTCGTAATTGTGGCAAGAGAAGCAGGATAGATCAGTAGTGGTTTTGCGAGTTCAAAACCATTATGTGATCAGTTGCAATAACCCTGATAAGGTCCTGGAATGTGGTTGCAAGTTAGAGAAACAAAAGGGTGAGGAAGGATGGTCCTGCTCTAATCTCATTCCAATGGAAAAATAAATTGTGTGCATTATTCAATAAACAACCGTTTTATTTATATAAATATAATCAATACAGAGAAATAATCACACTCCACTTGATATATTTAGAGAAGTTTCATAAAATAATATTTTATATGTCAAAACTCAACTTCTTAAGAAAAAAGAGAAAATAATTCAAAATATCTACATACCTTTGTCGCTCATCCCATGATCTGCTGTGAAAATATAAGATGTTTTGTTGTCTTTGAAGTAGTTTTCAACAAGATTGTAAACTTTCTCTGCTATCTGATCAACAACTCTAATGTTATTCAGGTATATCGAGGAGTAGGGTCTATGTGCATGCCCGTTTGTATCACAACCAAGCAAATGCAAAAATATGACCACATTATTCTCCTGCAGCAGCTCCCTTAATTTATTATCATCATAGGACCTGTTCAGAAGGCTGTAAAATTGATCAAAAGACCACTGATCCAGAAAAGATGCATCTGCAATAAAAAACTGCTCCAGTAAAAGCTAGCTCAAAACAAAGAAAAAAATAAAAGGGACATTTACATACATAGCACACAATTCTTACGAATTTACATATTTCACACCTAATCTTTCATATGAACACACATAGCACTCAAATCATGCATAGGTTTAAAGCACCAAAGTGCTATGTGTGTAAATATGAAAGTTTAGGTGAGAGATACGAGAATAAATAAGAACTGTGTGCTACTTATGTAAATTTCAGAAAATAAAAATAATCATTCCTGATTATAACATATAAATCTAGCAAAATTTGATGTCTAATTTAAAAAGAAACTTTCAAATGAATGACATCAAAAAGATATTTCAAGAAAAGGGGGGCAGGATGACAAAACTCCGCAAATGATTTATATGCTATTCATAGTAATTGACGTAACGCAGCAGATATATGGCATCATAAGCATATGAAGTATTTTGCACAATATCAAACAGAATATATTACAAACAGAAATTACACCAAATTATCAAAGAAGATTTAAAAGGAACTCGTGAGATAAGTACAAGATGAGCATGGTAGCAGCCTTCGCAAACACTCACAAGTACAGTAATAGAGTGATTATCATCCCCAATTCTCCATTTCCATCCCTAAGAAGAAGCGAGAATACTGTAGCAAATATCTAGTTCAGCATAATTCTTCTCTAAACTTTCAGATTACAACGTCCAAAAAGTAGATGTTAAAAAAAATAACTCAGGGCTGTCAAGCAATTTCAAAAATGCTCAAAGAAAAGACCTCTCTGTAGGGGGTCATCCCAAAGTTTATAAAAAAATCAATTTAGTCCCCAAACTCTTTTAGTATGGGTTAAAATAATCCCCAGTGATTAATTTAGCCCCATTAAAAGATGCGGGATTAATTTAGCATTTTTATAAACTCTTGGACTAAAATAACCTTCTGCAAATAATCAAGGGTTTATTTTGGCACTTTACTCAACCCCGTATATGACCTTACCCATGAATGAATCTGTCTCAACAGACATGGTCTTGATCTTATTTTGTTTTAAACACATAAACTGTAAACCATGCACCAGTCTCCCATGTCACTCAAATGCAGATACGAATATGCTTAGCTGCGTTCTTGACAGCTTCACATAACCTATCCAGTCGCCAGAAGAATTCAGCCAACCAAGACAACTTTAAAATGCATTAAGGCTAATCATCAGTAGATCTTAAACGTTGCCTTTTTTTTTGTAATGCAAAAATTAGCCCTGTTTTCGAGTAGTACATAGCATATTTTTAAGTTTAATATCATTTATGCTGGAGTTTATACAGAATAGGTTTTAACTGTATTAGAAGAAATGTAGGTATGGGAGTTGCTTTGACTAGAAAATCAAAATCAGACTTTTGTTAGCGCAAATGTGGCATTCAATGAAGAAAGATTCCATCAGCTCTAATTATATGGAGATTCCACCAGGCAGTTGAGGACTCGGTGGGCCAACTAATTGGAGCATTCAAAAAGGTGATTTAAGTTGCAAAAATTAAGATTTAGCATTGCTAAAGTTATTTTCCTTATTTTTCTTAAGAAAATTTAACAGAATAACAATAAGAAAATAAATAAGCCCATAATAAAGCAAAGCTACCATCAAATCGTGCAGCTATCACTGATTAAACAGAGAAAAATACCAGGCTGCATACCCTAAGAATCATTGCCTTCAATGAAACATTTAATTTGAAAGTCAAAGTTACAAAACTCCTGAGAGTAAACAAACATGTTTCAACTAAATATTAACTTATATATGGCCCTTATCGTAATACAGCCATGACTGAAAACTAATCAATCCACCAAACATTTAGATGTGCTGTTAGCAAACAGTAGCAAAATTCAGTAAGTAAGAAACTTAGTGTAATGATGGATAAAAATCAAAAACTTTTTATTATCATGTTTTTTTAAACTCTTACGTTTTAAAATAAGAAGGTAAGAAACATAACAACTATCAAAAACAGTGCCAGAAATGGACATACAAAACAAATGAAATCTATTACACTATAAACTAACCAGTTGCAAAGTCTTCGAATTCATGGGGGTATGAACCCCAAGTACTATGAGACAAACCACCGCAGAAGATTGGGATAATATCCGGACTACCAAAAGCAAATGTGTGTCTACTGCGATTGAAAACTGAATCAAACTCAACAGGATTAGCTTTCCATCCTGCGAAAAAGGGTGAAACATTTCCAAATTAGACTTTGGCTAGAAAAAAAGAAACAAACAGATCTCAACAATAATAGAAAGTGGTAATGTTCGTAAAAGCACAAAAATGCTCACATGAGAGAAATTTGTAGGACAGATATAAATAGGGTTAAACATCAAAATAGCCACCTGATTATTTATATGGGGCCAATTTATTCCCAAAGTGCCATATTTCTGCGATTCACTCTCTTAGATTATACAAGATTTATCCAAAATAAATCCCTCGGGGGGTACATTGAGATCAATTTCATAGAATCAGGAGACTAAAGTGGGAAAATTTTAGAATCACCTCATCCGCATGACAACCATGTTTCAAATCATATTTTGTAAAGTTTAGGGACTAAATTGGTGAAATGTGATACACCGGGATTAAATTAGTCACATAAGAATAATCAAATGGTATTTTAGGATTTAATCTAATATAAATAATACAAAAGAGGCTTACATACTGAAATTGGAGTTAGCCCGACTCAACAAGTAAAAAAAAAAAAAAACTCTACAAGGAGAGAGTCCGGAGAGGTAGTGTTGGAGCGGCAACTGTGGTGAAGGTCGGAGCGACGTCAGGCAAAGTCGGGTAGCAATTCAGCACTCGTAGAGGAACGGCGTCAAAGAGTGGAATCTGGAGGCGGCAAGGATGGTGGCTAAAGCCGAGGAACGGAGGCAAGAAAGGCGGCCGAAGGCAAGAAGTGGAGGCGGGTTGCAGACTACAGAAAGGGGCCTGCAGTGGTGGGAGGCGTTGGGAAAGCCTGAAAAAATGTTGCAGCCTTTTGGGAGGAAGGAGACAGTGGACTAGACGCTGGAGAGAGGGTTGTTGTCTGCTGTGAGGGAGGCGGTAGGACGATAGAAGCCTGCAAGGGAGCTGTCAAAGATCTGGAAGGGTTGTGAGGAGCTTTCAGCGATCTGGAAGGGCAGCAGGGGGATGCGCCACCCTGTAGGGAGGCTGCACGGAATTGTCAGCAACATGGAAGGGTAGTAGGGAGGCTGTAGGAGCGCTGGCAGCAACCTGGAAGAGCAGTAGAGAGGAATCGGGCAGTTGAGGGATGATAGGGAGGTGGCCAGATGTGTTGGACGTTGGCGGGAACGTCGGCGGACTACAGGAGAACATAGAGGAGTTAAAAATGTGAAGATAATCACCACCTCGACCGGGGTTACATGTGAAGCACTTTCCTCGTCGGATACAACCCTCAAAACTTCAGGTAAAGCCAAATTTAGATTTTAAAATTAAGACCTTTACCCTAGACACAAAAACTCCTATTTATAAAAGACTTGTTCAATTTTAAGAAACATTAAAATAAAAAAGAAATATCAGAATTTAAGCAAGACTTTTAAAATAAGGAAGGAAATCAAATCAAATTTCAGATTTAATGCAAGGATTTTAAAATTAGGAGAACAAAATAATATTTTGGTTTTTTAGGAAAGAATAGAGAATTAGGAAAAGTTTAGGGAGGCAAAAAAGGAAAGAAAAAAAAGGGAAAGACAAGGACGGGAGAGAAAAGGAAAAGAAAAAAAAGCAGAAGGAGAGGGCGGAGAGGCCCCCCTTTAAGAGGACCGGCCAGTCTAGCTTGGATGAACCTGCACCCGGTCAGCCCTCCCATGAACCCCGCGTCAGTCTCCCAGGATTAGGGGAGCTTCGACCTTAAATGTCGAAGCTTTTGAATCCTCAAAGTACAGAGTAATATCAGCAACATTAAATGTGGCTGAAATATTGTAGTCCCTCGGTATGTCAATCTAGTATAGATTGTCGTTGAGTTGTCGCAAAATTCTGAAAGGACTGACTGCTCTAGATTTCAATTTTTCGAAAGCTCCTACGGAGAATCGTTCATTTTTCAACCTAATCCATACGAGATCGCCCTCTTTGAAAGTCACCTTTTTTCTTGACTTATATTTTTTGTGCTTGATATTTTTTGTTTTGTCTAGCAATCTCTTTGCCAACATCTTCATGTATTTGTTGGATTTCGTGAACCTGTTCTGTAGCATCTTGGTTGAGTTCTGAAGTTGATAGGAGTGGAACCAGATCAAGCGCTGCGAGTGAGTTGTGGTCGTAGACAATCTCAAATGAACTGCGTCCCGTTGTCTGACTTGTGGATCTGCTGTAGGTGAATTTTGCTTGGACGAGAATGAGATCACATTATTTGATATTCTTTCCCACAAAACATCTCAGAAGGATTTCCAAGCTTCTATTCACAACTTCAGTCTGACCTTGTGTCTTTGGATGGGCTGCTGAACTAAATTGGAGCTTGGTGCCTAACCTCCCCCATAAAGTACACCTAAAGTGACTCCAAATTTGACATCTCTGTCAGAGGTAATAGTTCTGGAGGCCCCACGTTCCATCTTGGCGGAGACAATCTTTCTGAAGTATAAGTCAGCTATATAAGAGGCAACAAGTGTGCAGTGATAGTGTACAAAACTTGTCATTTTTTAAAATTAGTCCACCACAACCATTACAAAATCTTGGTTTCTCTGTCTTAAGGAGACCCAGTACGAAGTCCATGTTGGCATCCACTCAGGGTGGTTCTAGTACGGGCAATGGCGTATACAGCCATCTATTATGCCCCATTGTTTTTTACAAATAGAAAATCCTGCATTGTCGGACGTGTCACTCTACATTCATTGTTAGTCGAGATCAAAAGAAGTGTTCTTTGACAAGAGTGAGAGTCTTGTCTCCGTCGAGATGGAAAGTGGGGCCTCCATTATGTTTCTATTGTACAATTGTTACTCTAAAGGAGCATCTTGGAATGCATAATTTATTGTGATAAAACAAGTAGTCATCTGCACAGTAGCATTGCATTGTCGAATTTGCCTAACATTGTTCCCATATATTTTTAAAGCCTTCGTTTGCTATGTACAAGTCTTTGATGATCTCGAACCCTACGACGCTTGTGTGTATTGAGGTGATTAATAAGTGACGTCTGCTTAGCGCATTTGTGACGCACCTAGCTCCCAGCATGTGCTTAAAGACGAAATTGAATGATGCCAAAAATTCTATGCATTTTGGCTTTTAAGCTTACTCTGGCTATTTAGAAATTTCAAATATTCAAGATTTATAAACAAAGTGAACTCACTTTACAATAGGTAGTGGCTCCAGTGCTCGAGGGCTCTTATAATTGTGTAGAATTTTTTATCGTAGGTTGAGTATTTCCTCCTGAACTCGATGAGTTTCTCCCTAAAAAGCGCGATGGGGTGACCTCCTTGGCTCTGTACGGGCTTGATTTCGACGCCAGATGTGTCACATTCTACTTCAAACAGTCGTGTGAAATCTAAAAAGAATAGAACTGGTGCTTGAGTTACCTTTTCATTGAGTGTGTCGAAGCTGGTTTGCCCGGTGCTAGGCCAAGTTAACTCTTTTCCATTTAAAAGATCGGTGAGGGGAGTAGTAACAGTGCTGAAATTTTTAATGAAGTGACAGTAGATGATGATAACCTTAAAAACTATCTTAATTCGGTGAATAATCATGGAGAGGTCCAAGTATAATGGCTTCGACTTTTGTGGGGTCCATTTGAATGTCTGCACTGGATATGATGTACCCCAAAAAACATACTTGATTTTTCATTAAAGTGCATTTCTTTGGATGGGCAAATAATTTCTCGTTCCTGAGTACTTTGATACCTCTATCAAGTGTTGCACATGTTCCTCCTCAGAATCACTGTATACCAGTATATCATCAAAGTAGCTATGATGAACTTCCCAATGAGGTTGAGAAATATCTGATTTATTAGTCTCATAAAAGTATTGGGTGCATTTGATATCCCAAAGGGCATGACTATCCACTCATATAGTCAATCCTGTGTCTTGAAGGTGGTTTTCCATTCTTCGTCGGGCCTCATCCGTATCTGGTGTTATCTATTGCATAAGTCAATCTTTGAGAACGAAGTGGTTTCGTGTAACTGGTCCAAAAGGTCATCTAATCGAGAAACTGAGAATCAATACTTGATAGTTTTTTTGTTGATGGCTTTGTAATCGATACAGATCCTCCGTGATTCATCTTTCTTGGGTACCATTAAGGCGGGCACAGCACACGAACTTGTACTTTCTCTAACTAGCCCTCTGGTGACGAGATCTTGCACTTTTCGTTGTAGTTCTTTATATTTCATCATCTTAGCTTGTAGGCAGGTCGATTCGGTATGATATATTCAGGTATCAGATATATTGCATGTTGAATGTCCCTCAGTGGTGGTAATCCTTCTGGCAGACTGTCTAACATGACATCCTGAAAGCCTTGTAATAGAGGTTGTAGGCATGTTGGTATTAAGACTTCTTCCTCGAACCCCTCGAGTAAGATTAGGTTTAGTGCCATCAGTGCTTCTCGAACTGACTGCATGAGTGTTGCTCTTGGAACAATTGTTCTTTTGCACCTCTTGCATCTTTACTTAGTAGTAAGAGGATGTGTTTGCCAATTTCTTGAATGAGTATGTGTTTTTAACCCTTCGTGTTGAGCTTTACAGTCATATTGCAAAGGTCGTCCAAATAGAATATTGCATGTGTCCATTGGAACGACGTCACACCATACTTGTTCCTTTAATTGGTTGTCTATCGATAACTTAACAAGGCATTGTTGGTTTATGCAGATTTAATTCCTCTTTTTCAGCCAAGTGAGGGAATAGGATTGAAGATGTTTTTGTGTGAGTAATTCTAACCTTATCAACATTAGTGCCGATGTGATATTTTCTCAACTGCCACCGTCGATTATCAGGCCGCAAACTTTACCTTTAATTGTACACTTTGTTTGAAAGATGTTTTGTCTTAGTCATGATTGATCACGTGTTGGTTCTGATTGTAAGACTCGTCGTATGACTAGCAATTCACCTTCATCCTCTGGGAGCTGAAGTGCTTCATCGGAATTTTCTATTGGTTCCTCATTCTCGCTTTCCTCTATGACATATTGGTCTATAAAAGAGACAATTCGGCTTGTGGGACAGCTAGAGGCGATGTGGCTGAAACCATGGCAACCAAAACATTTTCTAGTTGGCATTAAACCCTGAAGGGCTACCTTTTTCTGGTTTCTTGTTGCTTGAATCAGTTTTTGCATCCTTGGATGATGTTTTCCCCGTTCCTGACATGCCTTTGTTAGTAGGTGTCGCTTTTGAGGTTGGCTTGTATGAGGATTAATGTTGAAAGAAAGACTATGATATGGTCTGCTTTTGTTGTCTGTCAACATTCGGGGCTAAGGTTTGTACATCATTCAGCGACTAATAGGGTTGTAATTGAACTACATTGTTAATGACGATTTTCAGGCCTCCAGGTTAGCGGGCGATGGTATGCTCCTCTTGCTCGACCAAGTCGCACTTTATTTGTAACTGATCAAATTTGGATGTGAATTCATTTACAGACATTTCTCGTTGTTGAAGGCTGTGGAGCTTCTGGAACATGTCTTGGCGGTAGTGGGGGGGAAGTATTTCCAAGGTAGCTCTTTCTTCATTTTGTCCCACTTCGTGATTTTGTCGTTGTAGATTGTCCCACCATAACGAGGAGTGCTTTTTCAATTTAATAGCTACTAGTTTGACCATATCTTCAGATATCTCCTAGTATTTGAATGTTCGTTCGACTGCTCGCAGCCAGTCAAGGAATTCATCTGGATCCATACCTCCATCAAATTCAAGGAGATATACTTTAATGTCGAAGTCGCGGTGGTCTCAACTTCTCGTGGTCTCCTCTATTATTGGACGCCAAAACGGCATGAACGGTATTCTTCGGTGTTGAGACCTTACCGATGTTATGGTGAAGCCCGGTTCTAACTATTCTTGCCAAAGCTATGTAAAAAAAAGGCATGAACAGTATTCTTCGGTGTTGAGACCTTCCTGATGTTATGGTGGAGCTCGGTTCTAACTATTCTTTCCAAAGCTAAGTAAAAAAAAATATATTTTGCGATTTCTATCTGTTCCCGCTCCCGCCTCCCTTTCGCGATTGGCGCTAACTGCTCCCGCCTTTACTATTTCGCGAACCAAGGCCCCTCCTGATAACTCCTCGGTAACTTCTTCCTTTCCCTGAACGAAGAGAATTTCGAAATTTCCTTGGTGTGACTGAAATCCAAGTCTGCAGAAGAAATTGGAAGGCTTCGTTCTTCTCGGTTTATACTTCATCTCGGCGATCGATTGCTGGCTTGCAACCGAACCAAGGAAGAAGATGAGAAGCGTTCGAACTCCAAGAGCATTGCTTCTCCTCCATTTATTCGGACCTGTGAAGGAGGTACAGGCATGAAAAGCATTCTAGGCTTCCTCTTTGTTGTCTTTGGAGTTCTCTTCGATTGTGTGGTGTGACTCTCCGGTAGAGAGAGAGAGAGGAAGAGATAAAGTTGTCTCTTGTAATTGTCGAAAGGATCGACTGGTGTAAATTTCTCAATTAGTAAAATCTTCTACAACTCCGTGGATGTAGTCAATTTGCCAAACCACGTAAATTTGTGTGTTCTTTTCTTGTGTGAATTTTTCTTGTTCTATTTTTTTTTCGCTTCGTCATCGATCATTCTATTATCAATATACCACAACACCCAAATTCATGTCGTTGTCTCTGTCTTCTCATCGACCCTCCAGGTCATGCTCGAGGGTAACCTCGCATTGAATTCCTTCATCTAGTTCTACCAATTGTTGTTGTGGACGGCGGATTTCACGTTGTATTGCATGCTGAGTGGGGTCCGATACACTTTTTATGGGGAGCATAGCTGATGGTTTAGGAAAGATGTCAAGAAGAGTGGAGGAAAAGAAAGGAATGACAGAGAAAAGGAATAGAGAGAAGAAAACAAAAAAAGAAAGAGAAGAAAGGAGGGGAAAAAAATTGGCTTGGGTAGGTGTTTGAATGCTACGGAACCCTAGGTAAAGACTAGGGTTGGGCTAGCTCTGATATCAAATGATACTGGAGTTGACCCAAACCACGACGCAAGACACGAATGTATTAATAACTTAAAAGGACGATTACAACGATGACTCAAAAGAAAAGGAAAAAATGCAACATAAATCAAAACATAGAAAAACATTACAACAGAGACTCAACAAATAAAGTAGCAACAAGCTCGACAAGGAGGGAGTCCGGAGAGGTAGTGTTGGAGCAGTGATTGCGGTGAAGGCCAAAGCGACGTCAGGCAAAGTGGGGTAGCAAGTCGGTGCTCATCGAGGTGTCGAACCTCGGCCAGAAGAAGTGGAAAACATCGTCGAAGGGTGGAATCTGGTGGCAGAAAGAAAGGCGACTGAAGTCGATGAGTGGAGGCGGAGGACAGCTGAAGCCAGCAGGAAGGGACCCTGCAGTGGTGGGAGGTGCAGGGAAGGCCTGAAAAGACAAGTCGGTGCTCATCGAGGTGTCGAACCTCGGCCAGAAGAAGTGGAAAACATCGTCGAAGGGTGGAATCTGGTGGCAGAAAGAAAGGCGACTGAAGTCGATGAGTGGAGGCGGAGGACAGCTGAAGCCAGCAGGAAGGGACCCTGCAGTGGTGGGAGGTGCAGGGAAGGCCTGAAAAGACGTCGTCGCCTGCTGGGAGGAAGGCAGCGGTGGACTGGACGGTAGAGGGAGGGTTGCGGTCTGCTGTGAGGGAGGCTGCAGGTACGGTGGCAGCCTACAGAGAAGCTAAGGGGAGCTGTCGGAGATCTGGAAGGGGAGCACGAGGCTGCGGCACCCTGCAGGAAGGCTGCAGGGAATTGTTGGCAACCTGAAAGGGCAGTAGGGAGGCTGTAAGAGGGCTGGCAGCAACCTCGAAGAGCAGCAGGGGGGGAATCGGGCAGCTGAGGGCTGACAGGGAGGTGGTTGGAAGTGCTGGAGGTTGGTTAAAACGTCGATGAACTGCAGGACAGCGTGGAGAAGTCAGAACGGCAAAGATAATCGCCACTTAAGATGGGGTTACAGCTAGAACACCTTCCTCGTCGTTGGATACAAACCTCGAGAGGGAAAAAATGCAAAGCTGAATTCAGATTTTAAAATGCAAAGTCTCTTACCCTAGACACAAGAACCCCTATTCATAAAACACTTGACTCAATTTTAGAAAGCATTAAAATAGGAAAGGAATAATATCATATCTCAAAATTAAGGCAAGATATTTGAAATAGAGAAGGAAATAAAATCAGATTTCAGATTTAATACAAGGGTATTAAATTTAGAAGGAGAATAAAATCAAATTTTATTTTTTTTAGGAAAGGTTATAAAATTAGGAAAGGTTTAGGGAGGCAAGAAAGGAAAGAAAGAAAAAAAAAAGATAATGAGGAGAGGAAAAAATAAAAGAAAAAGGAAAAGAAGTAGGAGAGGATGGTGGGAGCCCCCTCTAAGGGATTGTTGGTTGGATTTTTTAAATTATGATGTATTCAATGACAATTTCTGTACTCCCTTTTGGATTCCTGGTTGTATTTTCTTGAGGAGTGGACATTAATAGCTTGAGGATTCACTTTTTCATTTTTTAATTTTCTTTCTATTTCTTAGCGCTTTTTACAATGCCACTACATATGCTTCCATCATTTTGGCATCAAAATGAACTTCCTATTGTTTGCTCAAATTTTTATCACTTTATTGTCATTTTCTTCTGGCTTAGATAACTTCCATACACTTTTTAATTTTTTTATTATGAAGAAATATAAGACTTTGTTTTTATACAATATCCCTCTTCCAGTATTGAACCTTCTCTCTCTTTAAGATGAATGAAAGTTTGCCTGCACTGGTCAACCCCCCCATGAGCCCCGCATCACATATATAAGGAAGATTGCAGAAAAAAAACATCATAAATAAAATTATATAGTAAGAGCAGGAAAAGTGACCGCAAAAATAGCAAAAATAGCAAAAAGAGGCAAACTTCCATCTTATTATGGATGGATAAAAGGATAGATTTGCCAATAAATAAAAGAATTAATTTAAAATCACGTTTTTTCAATAAGCATGACCAAACACTAATTTCAATGCACTGTTCTAAGAAAAATGTTGGGTAGATTTGTTGTCAGATGCAAGAGAGTTCCACAGACTGTAAGCCAAATAAAGGGATAAAGGGCTTTTTATCTTTTTTCTTCTATTAATTTATAAACTAAGCTCCTGGTATAAAGTCCTAGCAAAGATTGTATACAACAGTTACAACACAAAGCAGCTGCTTTAAGGCATTAGGAAGTGCACAAATCTTAGGATACCCAGGTACAAGATTTCTCCTAACATTTAAACTTTAATGAGTTACAATTTTTTTCTTTCTGATTTCTAGATAGAGTTTTTATACTGCCTAAGTTGAATTTAGATAAGTCGAGAAATATCTAAAATTGATTACGAACTAATTTATTTTGAATTGTGAATTGAAATTCAGATTTGGGTTTTTTTAGAAAATTCAGGAGTATTTGAGGGACTTTACATGATGGAGGGCATAGCATGGAGAATAAAAGCAAAGTACCTGACAAGTAGGCAAATCACACAACGAGGGGGCTGGTGAAGAGAGATTGTAATTTCCAATTTTCATTCATTTTAAAGAGAGAAATAGAGAAGGTTCAATGCTGGAAGAGGGATATTGTATAAAAAGGCAAAATCTTATATTTTCTTCATAACAAAAAAAAAATAAAAAGNAGTGAGTAAACAGAATTTCATACTCGATCTCATAGATACATATAGAATTCTGTGGAAAGCCGTATTCGATGAGCGCTTTGAGTTTGTCAGTTGGGAAGGTTAGGCTGATTTAGTGCTAAAGAAGAGCGCTAAAGCCGCACGGGTGACTCGAGGAGAGTTAGTCCGTGACAGTTGGCATCAGAGCCTTGGTTCGAGGGAATGGCGAAAAGCGTCAAGGAGCAAGTGATGGGGTCGAAAGCCACTAATGTGGATTCATCTCAAGGGCGAGGTCGCCAGGAGCAAAGGGACCCCGTTGCACCCAAGCCACATGGGAGGTCTAAGGAGAACATGCAAGACTTTGATTAGTGCCTTGCTTGGATAGAGGAGGCAATGAATGGCATGGAGGGCCAAGTAGAGAATCTTGGCCAAAGGGTTGATGGACTCGAGGAGGAGGACATCACCATCCATTCAACAATAAGAGGTATGATGCTCCAACTTGAGGAGACCTTAATGGGCTAAGTGGCGAAGTTGCAGGAGGATTTTATGGGGAAGCTCCAAAAGGTGCGAAGTGCTTATAAAGAAGAGATGAGTGACATGCGTGCTAGCTTGGAGGAGATACGTGGAGACATTTCTTTGTGCAAGAGGGCACTAGCGACACCCACCAACAGCACACATTCGAATTCAAGAGGATTGAAGTACCAAAATTAAAGAGTTTTGGGGGAACTCGTGATGCAAAAGAAGTTGATAATTTCTTATGAGGTTTGGAGCAATACTTCGGAGCGATGAAGATCACAGATGAAGAGGCAAGAATTCAATTTGTCACTCTTTACCTCTCAGACATCGTTATGCTATGGTGGAGGAGAAGGCAAGGAGAAGTTGAAAAAGGTATGTGTATCATCTCCACTTTTGATGACTTTAAGAAAGAGCTAAAGAGTCAGTTCTACCCTGAAAATGCGGAGGATGAGACTAGAGCTCGGTTGCAAAGACTCAAGCAAAAAGGGTCGATTCGAGAATATATCAAGGAGTTTACTAGTTTGGTCCTTGAAATCTCTGATCTGTCAGACAAGGATGCTCTATACAACATTATGGATGGACTCCAACAATGGGTAAAGACAGAGCTTAGGAGACGTGGTGCACAAGATCTCGCTTCCGCCATCGCCATTGTTGAAAGCTTGGTGGACTATACAAAGAAGTCTACAAAGCCAAAAGAAAAGAAGAGCAACTATGTCAGAAGTGGCGGAGACCGGGAGCAACACAAGGAAGAGAATCATCGCGAATAGACCTCGTTCAGAGCAAATGACAAAGGGAAGTTTTACAACAACAATAAGACTAAACCATACAACAGTTGCTTCCTTTGTGGAGAACCGCATTGGACAAGGGATTGTCCTCAGAAGAAAGCTCTAAACTCTCTCCTTGTCAGCCATCAAGAGGTAGAGAAAAGGGATGTGGACGCCCCGGTGGGAACCATGCAACTACTCAATGTGGTACGCTCCTCTCCAAAAACCCCGGCAAAAGAACTTCTCTTTGTAGAGAAGATCATAGGGAAGACATCTACTAATGCAATGATAGATAAAGGAGCTTCTCACAGCTTCATCTCTATTGAAGAAGCAAGATGGGTCTGCAAATAACCGAAAGTGGGGGCTCCATCAAGGCGGTTAACTCAACGGCTAGGCCGATCCATGAAGTGGCTAAATGAGTGAAGATCTGTGTAGGAGATTGGTCAGGTACGCTAAATTTCTCCATCATTCCCATGGATGATTTCAAGATAATCCTTGGTATAGAGTTCTTGGACCAAGTAAGGGCGTTCCCAATACCATTTGCCAATAGTATGTGTATCATGGGGGGCGACCAAGCTTGCCTAGTACCTACAACAAGAGCCAAGCAGCCGGAGACCAAGATGCTATCAGCCCTTCAATTCACGAAGGGCATCCGACGATAGGAGGAGAGCTACTTGGCTATCCTTCATGACTCTAACGAAGAATTGAAGCCTGAAGAAGCCACGCTAAGGGAAGTAATGGAAGTACTTGAAGAGTTTAAGGATGTTGCACCACCAGAATTACCGAAAGAACTACCATCAAGGAGGGAGGTCGATCACCAATTTGAGCTGGAGCCAGGGACTAAGCCACCAGCAATGGGAGCCTACCGAATGGCACCTCCAGAACTGGCAGAGCTACACAATCAATTGAAAGAGTTACTGGAGGCAGGATTTATCCGACCATCTAAAGCCTCATTTGGTGCCCCAGTTTTATTTCAAAAGAAGAAGGATGGTTCCTTACGCATGTGTATAGATTATCGGGCTTTGAACAAAATTACGGTGAAGAATAAATATTCAATCCCTCTCATCGCCGACCTTTTTGATCAACTGGGGAGTGCAAGATACTTCTCAAAATTGGATCTCCGATCAGGCTACTACCAAGCGAGGATTGCAGAAGGGGATGAACCGAAGATCACTTGTGTGACCAGGTATGGGTCATTTGAATTTTTGGAGATGTCTTTCGGGCTAACCAATGCTCCTGCTACATTTTGCACTTTGATGAAAAAACTATTTCAGTCATACTTGGACCAGTTTGTTGTCGTTTACTTGGATAATATAGTGGTGTATAACAACACACTCCAAGATCATCTAAAACACCTCCGGTACGTATTCAAAGTTCTTAGAGAAAATAAGTTGAACATCAAGAAAGAAAAATATTCCTTTGCCAAACAAGAAGTGATGTTCTTGGGGCGTAGGAAAAAGGGGGGGAAAGCTCATGATGGAAGGAAGCAAGGTCAAAGCCATCCAAGATTGGGAGCATCCCACCAAGGTACCTGAACTAAGATCCTTCCTGGGTCTTATCAACTACAATCGGCGATTTATAAAGGGCTACTCTGCAAAAGCTACTCCATTGACGGACTTACTAAAGAAGAGTGAAACATGGGAATGGAATAGTAAGTCTCATGAAGCATTTGAAGACTTCAAAAAGGCAATCAGTGAAGAACCTGTACTCGGCCTTCCTGATCATACCAAGTTATATGAAGTGCATGCTGATGCTTCAGATTTTGTTATTGGAGGGGTACTCATGCAAGATAGGCACCCAATTTCCTATGAAAGCCGAAAACTCAATGAGACAAAGCATCGTTACACAGTCCAAGAAAAGGAGATGACAACCATCATATATTGCCTTAGGGTATGGAGACACTATTTGCTCGGCTCCAAATTCCAAGTCATGATAGATAATATTGTCACCAGTTACTTCCAGACTCAAAAGAAACTAAGTCCCAAGCAAGCAAGATGGCAAGATTTTCTGGCAAAATTTGATTACATCTTGGAGTATAAGCCAGGGAAGGCCAATGTAGTTGCGGATGCGCTAAGCCGGAAAGCAGAACTTGAAAGTCTGTCACAAATCTCCAGCTCCCTCATAGACAAAATAAAAGAAGGTTTGGTCTTCGATCCACAAGCCCAAAATATGATTGCCCTAGTGAAGGAAAGAAAAACCAGAAAGTTCTGGATGGATGAAGATATCATGTACACCAAAGGTCGACGCATCTACATACCAAGGTGGGGCAACTTAAGGAAGGAGTTAATCAAATAATGTCATGACTCTTTATGGGCGGGACACCCAGGTATGAAGCGAACTCTTGCACTTCTAAAAACAAATTACTACTGGCCAAGGATAAAGGATGGGATAGAAGAATATGTTTGCACTTGACTTGTATACCAACAGGACAAAGTTGTCCTTCAACAACCAGGGGGGTTGTTGGAACCGCTACCTATTCCTCAAAGATCATGGGAGAGCGTCTCTATGGACTTCATTTCTAGCTGACCAAATTCAGGTGAATTTGGAAACATTTTAGTTGTGGTGGATAGATTTAACAAGTATGCAACATTCATTAATGCACCCACCAATTGTCCTGCCGAAGAAGCTGCCAGACTCTTTCTATGCAACGTGGTAAAGCTATGGGGGATACCACAAAGCATCATCAGCGATCGAGATCCTCGCTTCACCGGAAGATTTTGGACCGAATTATTCAAAATGTTGGGGTCAGATCTAAACTTTTCCACAAGCTTTCATCCTCAGAGTGATAGACAAACTGAGAGGGTCAATGCTCTCTTGAAGCTATATATGCGACATTATGTGAGTGCCAATCAACAAAATTGGGCCAAGTTGCTGGATGTGGCTCAATTTTCTTTCAACCTTCAAATAAATGAATTCACTAACAAGAGTCCCTTTGAGATAATCATGGGACAACAACCTATGAGTCCCCTCTCCCTTACAACCAATTACGAAGGGAAAAGTCCGCCGGCCTTCAAGTTTGTCAAATCTTGGAGTGAGCAAAGAGAACTAGCTTGAGCAACATTACACAAAGCCGCAAGGATGATGAAGAAGACAAAAAGCGAAGGCATATCGAGTTCAAAGAAGGAGATCTAGTCGTTGTGAAGCTTCTACCCAAACAATTCAAAACATTTCGGAAGGTGCATAAGGGATTGATTTGAAGATACGAAGGCCCTTTTGAGGTGACAAAGCAAGTGGGAAAGGTCTCTTATAAACTCAACCTTCCACCAAAATTGAAGATACATCAAGTCTTTCAGCAAGCATGTTGAAGCCTTACCAGAAAGACATGGAAGACCCTTCAAGAGGGATCTCCAACCGAGCGCCTACAGCAGTAATCTCCTCCTTCGACAAAGAGGTACAAGAAATAATGGCTGACAGAGCGATCAGACGGCGAGGGGTACCAAATTACAAAGAGTTTCTCATCAAGTGCAAATGATGGCCTGATAGCGAAGCCAGTTGGGAGCATGAAGACACACTATGACAATTCAAGGAGAAGATCAAACAGTATCAAGAGGAGAAGAGCAATGAGGGCATTGCGAGCTTAAGTGGGGAGAGTGTCAAGCCCCGCTGATAATATGACAAATAACCTAGAAGAATCTAGAATATGTATGTACATAAGAATGATTTGGAAGCTAGAATATTATATTGTAATCCCACCGATAATATGACAAATAACCTAGAAGAATCTAAAATATGTATGTACATAAGAATGATCTAGAAGCTAGAATATTATATTGTAATCTAGAAATTTCCCTTGAGCAAATAATCTCATATTGGCTAGATGTAAAGCCAAAGACATGGAGGAAGCTATAAATAAGAGTCCCTCCCCTCATCTCCAATCACCCAAAGTTTCAAGCTTGCAAGCTTTGTAATCTCTCTTTTTTATTAGTGAAGTATTTTCTTCTCTAACTCTTCTTCCTATTTTACTTTCAAGAGAGTGCTTTGAGTTTGTCAGTTGAGAAGGTTAGGCTGCTTTAGTGCTATAGGAGAGCGCTAAAGCCGCACGGGTGACTCGAGGAAAGTTAGTCCGTGACAATAGGCTTTGAAATTTCTCCGGTTAGATACCCAATTTTGCATCTCTCGTCAATCGTCAATTTTATGGATTGAACCAACTTAAGATAGTTGTGCTCATTAAGTTTAATAACTATTAGATAAGGTGCTAGATTATGTGACTAGTGGTGAGATGACAAAATTATTGGAGCAAGTAGATCTAGTCAAATTTCATAGGACTCCGGTCATCATCACAGATCTATAAGATATCATGAGAGAACATGTCATGAGTTCGGATGGCCGTGAAGAAGAAACAATAGCTAAGAAGAGAACAGTTACCAGTGGCTTCAACCATTGAGTTCCGTCGAAGGAGAAGATTGTCGCTTCGAGTACAAAGTATGAACCAGGGACTTCGAAGGAGAAGACAATGACTTCAAAAGATTTGCATGACCAACTGTTTCGATCATGAGTTTCATCGTGATGAAAAAACCGGATGATGCTTCCAAGGAAGGCAAAGGCACAAGTAGCTTCAAAGGAGAAGGCAGCGTCTTTGAAGGAGGCGTGGGAAGGCACAAGAAAGGCACAAGAGACTTTGAAAGAGACGTAGGAAGGCGCAAGTGGCTTAGAAGGAGAAGGCAGCGTCTTCGAAGAGATGTAGGAACAGTTGCTTTGCACTAGACTGATCGACGTGGGTTCAATCTTCGCCTAGTGTACTTTCGATCATCATTTACAAGCTCTGAGACCATGTAAGTTATAAAGAAAGAAAATTTATATTTTTTTCTTCAATTTCATAGAAAATGATTACATATTAGGATGGCTCTCGTATTAGGAAAACAATAATAACAGCCATAGCTCCCCAAGATAAAAGAAGGAAACAAGAATTATGACATACCAATAATCTCAATTTTAAAAATATAAATAATAGAAGATACTAAAAATAACATCTTCCCAACAATCTAAAGAAAAATAATAATAATAATAACAAAATTGAAAAAACTAAAACAAAAAGTGATCCCAAATGGCACCTAAGCTAATAGCAAGCCAACTAATAAAAACCGTATTATGAAATATGAACCAAATTCAATAAAATTTTATATAAATCTTGATGAACGTCCTTACTTTCTTCATTATACTTCCCTGAGGTAGTGTTTGATTTTTCTTCACAAAAAGGTTTCTTGACAATAACGTGTATGACTGCAGCATGTGTAAAATAAGATTGATCATCCATCCAACATAACCAAGCGTAACAGTGCTCATCAGCATAAACCAATCGTAGGTTTGAAAATAGTGAATTCCGGCCAAGGATAATCTTCTGAGATTTTCAGACAATTTCATTGCAGCTTCGTAATCATGTGCAGATATGAAATCTTCAATTTGACCAAGAACAGAGGAATAATTTATCAATGGCTTGAACGGCTTAAATTGAAGTGAACTCGACTGCTTTAGCTCTTAGCATCTGATCAAGGAAATAGAAACAAATTTTGTATCTCAAGAAACTGTTTTACAATAAAATAGCAAAATACAACTAATGGATAATATCTGATGATTGAAGGCCGGATATGCAAAACGAGATAGGTTTTGTTCAATAATACAGAACAACATCATAAAATGATTCAACAATATAAGGATACGTGACTTGCGAAGAAACTGATTTAAAATTTCTTTTGTATTTGAAAGAGCAGCTTCAACTTCTTCTTCCTAAAAACAAAACAAAAGGTAGCAATGAAAGCAATTGCTAAGTCAGGAAATAATTCAGTGCTAAGGTCCCCTCTAAAAGAAAATATTTACGCATATAACATCGGCATAATTTGCAGGCAATGTGCACTGAAAAGATATTCAATTTTAACCTGCCTTCAAAACCAGACCTTATTCAATTGAAGGTACTGCAGTGGTAAATTGCCAACCGAATTGACTGGGCACGGCAAACCAATGAGTGTGGCCTACAAAACATCACAGAATCTACAAACATGAAGGTAAATTAAACACGTCAATCATATATAAATTTTTAGGATGATTTGCACACATACCACTCAATTCTTATGTATTTACATATCTAACACCTAAACTTAAATTTTTATATACAACCTTCCCTATACCTGAAGGTGTATTTCATCTTCTAACATTTAAAATAGTGACATTTTTTATGTGATTTGAAATATTTGGGTGATATAAATGTAAAAGGCAAAGTGTAGGTGTTCGATATATAAATACATAAAAACTGGGTGGTATGTTTTTAAATGCCCCTAAATTTTAAGGTCCGCAAGTATCTAACCATTAGAGGTGCTATATCAGCCTGATTTACATCAACTCTTTCTATGCCGGTAAGGCCCCATTCATAAGGGGTAGGACTGTCATGTTTGTGGTCATCAACAAAACGGAAATTGTTATCAGGTTGATAGTTCTGGGATAGCGGTTTAGGACCCTTTATACCGGCCCCCCAAGCTACAAGCGGTGTGTCCGTGTTTGTAGGATGTCCATCCCCATGGCTTCCTGGAATTTAATACCGGAATGAGAAGAAAATTGGAACCAAGAGTTCAGCAACAGTGTACAAATTGCAAAAGGATCATTTGTAAAGTATAAAAATGTTTCAAATTTTCATATATGTTCATAGTATTTTGGATGCTGGGGATGACAGCCAAAATGAGTTGACCAGAAACGGGCAAAGATTGATTGATGCATTTAAAACTATGAAAGCGAAAGTAAACGGCACAATGTTATTCTGGCTAAAAAATTTTGGGGCATTTACACAATTACCACACAATTCTTTTGTAATTTTATATACATTGCCTAAACTTTCATGTTAACATTTATGAAGCTCAAAACTTTAACATCAATTTAAAAATACTACCATTATTAACTTTATAAAAGTAAAATACACATTTTCATGCATAGGTTTATAATACCGAAGTGTTATCAGTGTAAATATCAAATTTAAGGAGTTAGATATGTAAATACAATAGAATTTTGTGGTTTGTATGTAAATTTCCCAAAATTTTGAAGATCGGGAAATAGAAAAACAAGTTGAGCTGGCATCTTATGCACAAAAAACAGAAGAATAAACAAAAATATGGTTGGGAGCTGCAATTACTGTGGGATTATGCAAGAGATTGAAAAAAGTAAAGCTACCATTAAGCTAGTAATATCAGGAAAGCCATTCACAAGAATTAGGTTAATAGGAACTAAGAAGACTGTGAGATAGTAGGATTTTTGAAGTGATCTAGAATATAGGAGATGACGAAATTAGATGGGCCAAGATGCAGGAGGAACTGTGAGATAGTGGTGGTGATGATGCTATGGTAAAAAAAGACTGCAATTAGATGGGCTAATGCATTGAAACAAAAAGATATCCACAACCAAAATATAAAACAATTAAGATTTATAAACTTTAAGAAATATTAAAAAATATATAGCATTCTAGAAAATTTAAAATGCTCCTTAAAACCTGGGAAACCTTCCAGATGAACCCAGTGATTTTTAGAAAATAAGAAGCTTTCGCCATCAAAATTTATGACAATATAAGTCTTAACCAAAATTTAGTAGGGATACTTGGATTATTTTCAGTTACAATTAAGTTAAATGTTGGGTAGATTGTAATGACATCTGGGATAAATTCTAATTTTTATACAATTAGATTGGGTTTGAATATTAATTTATTTGGATTTGAATTTGGCCATACATTCTTGAAAAATAAGAGGCCTTTCGTATGTTCGATTTGACCTTGAATTAAAGAATTTATTTTCTTAATTCTGTCTCAATGGGCCAAATTAATCTTTCTCCTAAATCCATCACAAGAAATTTGTGACTACAAAGTTTTTTTTTAACATACTTCTCTCATTTCATATCAGAATTGAGTATAAGCTTTGTGTCTCACTAAATCAATTCCCCATAACTTTTTTTATCACTTTTGCTAAGGCAGAGTCCAATAGCCCCGAATCACTACAAAAGCCATGACTCCAGCTCCAAAGCCTTCAAAGTTAGGCGTGTCAATTCAAGTTATTGGATCATGTTAGGGTTTGACACTAACCTGCATGACTGGACTCTAAACCCTAAACCCAAACACGACTCGAGAAACCCGTTTAACATAAGTTATAATAGCCATTTAAATCAAGTTCGGGTTTCAAGTTAAATTTAGACTACAATTTGTATGACTTCAGGTTAGCAAGTCGATCCAAACCCCAACCAAAAATTAAAAAAGCCACAATATTATACTTGAACCCTACCGAAAAGTAAATAGGGTGAATTCAAACCCAAATTTTTTGGTTGGCTTCGGGTCAAATTGTTGGCTTGGACCATTATTTGACGTGTCTAATCAAAGGATTGAGAAGTTGCATGCGAGGAAACCTTAAATAGGGGTTGAATTGTTGTCTTTGCATGAAAATTCACTTCTCTTTATATCATTTGATTTCATATTGATAGGTCTTCAATTTTTACAGCTACACCATCAAGCCGAAAACCTAATTTCACATCAATTTTAAAAATCTTCAGCACCTCAACCCCATATTAGTTGTGCCAAAGTGTAGTTTTAATTTGTAAGATTTCTTTATGACTCGAGAAAAATTTAGTGAAGACCTAGAAAGTTTAATGGATTATGAATCCATATCTAATCAAGACATTAGAGTACAAATGTTGCAAGGGCTATTACAAATAGTGGTGGAACCTAGGGATGGTTGTGGAAGGCATTTGCTACCTCTAGATTCTTATTAAACTCTTTAATATCATATAAAGTATTAAAAATTTTACACCATAAACTTAAATATTTAATAATAATTTAATATTTAATATATTTTTAATTTAATAAAAAATTTGTGATAATTTTAAAAAAATTAAGACGAGGGAAGTTTTAAACCAAGACATTTATAACCCCTTATTTTTTTATTTCACCATCCCTTTCCTTTAGTTTTAGTTTCTCTACTAATTACAACTTTTTCCAACTCACATAATTGTATAAAGTAGATTGTTGATATCATGGCATCCATTACATATCTTATTGTAATATAAAAAGGGTATATTTAATGCATCCAACGTCACTTTCGACCAATCATCCAAAACAGAGATCCAACATACAAAAGAAGAAAAGAAAAAAGAGATGAAAAAAAAAAGAGGATCAAAAAGAAATTATTATTGATTTACCTATTGGCATATCGACAAAGGGGTTCACAGATTGCAAGCTTCAAAGGATATGGATATGATCAAATAAATCCACAACATGTGTACCAAAATGAGTAATGAGGTAAATACCAAAAGAGTTCAAAACTAAATTCAAACGTCGAACATGATATTAGATAGATTTGAAGGACACAATGGAAATAAATAGCATTTATGAAGATGCCTGAGAGGAATGAGAAATATTTTTTACTAATCCCTTAATTGAGAATAGTGCATTAACTTCAGCTCCATTCATGGTTCATCAAATTTTGATCAACCATAACTATCTAACCTTATCAAAAGATTGGCTATCATACATACAAATAGGTTACATCAACAAAAATGTTCACTATTGGGGATTTTAAATCGGATGGGCAGATTATAAAAATTTTTTATATTGTTTGCAGTAATTAATATTAATATCATTAGTCAACTGTATATCTTATTTTTGTGTTACCATTATATTATGATTCATGGCATTTGCAAAAGAAAATGCTTGAAAAGATACCAAGAGGATCTCCAACACCAAATCTAGTGCAATTAAGGACTACTTTTTTAGGAATTATAAAACTCTGAGAAGTTGTAGAACCTTCTAAAAGCTCGAGGAACATTAAAAATGTAACAAAAATTTTCCAGAAGATACAAAGAAACTTCAAAGATAAAAATTTAATTCAAAATAAGGCCTGGCCAAAATTTAGTAGAGATATTTGGATTATTTCGACTTGCATTTGATATGAATATTTGTCGTGATATTAGGACAATTTTCTATTTTGTTGCAAGGATTTAAAATATATTTATTTAGATATGAATTTGGCTCCAATATTCTGATAAATAGGAGACCCTAAAGCTGTTTTTCCAAGCTTGAAGCAATCAAAATTATTCTACTTAATATCTCTCATAACCAACTCACCCTTTTATCATAAATTTCTTTACCAAAATTTTTCTGATTACCACATGTTGTTTATTCATATCATCCTCATTTTCTTTTTGAAATTGAGTGATTAATAGCTTTATTTTTTGAATTAACCCAATTCCATGCAACTGTATTTATTGGTCACTTTTGTTAATACCAACTACATCAACCCTAGCTTGGTAGCGCAAAGCCATGGCTTCATTTCCAACCCGAACACTCAAAAGAACAAGAATTTTGCATGTGAGGAAGCACTAATTAAAATCTCCAATTATTTTTTCATTATATGGTCTATTCATAATAATGATGGAGCCCCAAGTTTTCAGAATTACATCATAAAGCCTTCAAACCATAATTCCTATCAATTCCAAAATTTCCTGCACTCAATCCCAAATAATAAATCAAAGAAAATAGACTCTTAATTCTTCATTTTCATAACTAATAGCTGTCAACAAAAAGCAAATATCTGATAATGACATTCATCATGCAACAAGTCTAAATTAATAACACGATAAACAGCAATAAATATTTTATTATACTTGAGATTAAAATAAATATATAATCTCTGAATATTCGATAGAATATTTATAATTAAAAAATCACTTCAAAGCAATCATAAGGATAAAAAATACGAAAAAAAATGTCATTTAAGTAAATAATTCTTTATATGTCGTACTAAGAAGGCAAAGAAGAAAATGATGTTGCTTCAACTTCAAGCTCTTCATATCTAGGAGATAAAATGAATTGACATATGGGTCATATCATTGAGGATCCATGGGCCATGATATATGATTAGAGTGCATCTCATACCATATGCTTCCACATGCACTTGTGTGCATTTTTGCGCATGATTTTACAACGTTGTATGGCTTCTCATTGTCCCGGAGTTTCACCCATGTGTGCATCCTTCCTCACTAATAGCTATTCTCCTCTATATGCAACCTTTTTGCCAGTTCTAGATCAGTGTCGCTCTCATACTCTACCTTTGGCCGGTTCAAGCTTCACAATCACCTCCCTACGTGGATGTTCCTTTAAGCATAATGGCTCCTCCAAGTCAAACATCATCTCATGTGTCGATGGTTCTAATGGTCCAAAGATTTTACTATATTTCAGGATTGCTCTCCGCTTCTAGTGTCAATTTTCTTTTATATGTCAATCAAGACCATATTCCTTCGCAATATAAGAAACAAACTTCTTTTAAAGAGAATTTTGGATTCATTTATAAGGAAATCTCTAAGGTTGCTAGGCTACTCTCTTCGTCTATTATAAGCAAATTCTCATTGAGCCAACCACGTGTGTTTGCCATTCGCAAATTCTTGTCAAACCTACCCTTGATGAGTAACTATCCAATTAGATCAATTGATTCATGCTGCATCATTACATAACTTTTCTTAGAAGTAGACTATGCATAACCCTTCGAAGAATAAAAATGCTTTGTCAATGGCTTTTCAATGCATATGGTTAAGTTATATCCCCATTTTGATGCATACCTAAAACCACCAATCACCATTATATGGGCTATTTTTCCTAAGCTTCGACTTTTTTTCTTCAATAAAGCAACTTTACTATTTGGGATCTATCTTTGATAAACTTCTACAAGTGGATGCTTGCTCATCTTTTGAGGCCTTCTATGGCCAGAACTTTGAATGAAATGGACTTTGCATTTTCTTTGAAAAATAATAAGTGAATTAGCTCAAAGTTAGATAATTATTGGCATAAAGTAATTTTTCAAGGCATCCCCTAAAGTGTTCTATAAAATTTTTGGACAGTTGTTTCAAAACTCATCGGATTATAAGAAAATCAAATGTTCAAAAAACAAGAAGGTCATTTAAAAAATCAAACTCCCATCATCACTTCAAGCTTGATCTCAAAATTTAGAACGAATTGATTTTCCTCATAATCCTGAGTTAATTGTGTGTGTGTCCCTACTAGCCCTATAGTCATGGCTTCAGTATCTTTGGTTAACAAGAGAATATCCTTTTGACTGTGGTTGTGACGATTCCTCTCTCCCTCCTGTTAGTGAAAATATAGGTCATGATAATCAACAACCAAAAGATTCTGATAGACGTAGTATAAGTGATGACATCCTTATAGACAAATAACGTGATCCAATCGAGCACATATTCTTCTTTTTTGTTCTCCTATACTATTTTATGTATTTATTCTTTTCTTCTTTTTTTTATTTTTTGTACCCTGACAATTCTAGTTAATTAACGGTGTTGCATTCATACCATTTTTTTTTTATAATGCATGTATTAAAAAAATNTACTATTTTATGTATTTATTCTTTTCTTCTTTTTTTTATTTTTTGTACCCTGACAATTCTAGTTAATTAACGTTGTTGCATTCATACCATTTTTTTTTATAATGCATGTATTAAAAAAACATATCTTTAGAAGAAAAGAAAAAGGGCACAAGTAAGTCTGATATTAGAGTTAACCCAAAAATAGCAACGAGCTGAAAATATTATCCCAAAATTATGGTGGAATTACAACATAAGAGTTCTTAGAACCAACATAAAAGTCAACAAGCACAAACGACACCTTAGGGTGAGGAAGAAAGCGGTGGTGTTGACTGGACAATAGATAGGTTGACAAGTTGGAGGTTGCGGCCANTCTTAGAACCAACATAAAAGTCAACAAGCACAAACGACACCTTAGGGTGAGGAAGAAAGCGGTGGTGTTGACAGGACAATAGGTAGGTTGACAAGTTGGAGGTTGCGACCGTAGCTAAAAGTTGGAAATTGGGTTGCAGTAGCAAGCACATCTGGGTTGGACCAACAACAGGCAATCAAGGGAAGGCTTTGCGGAAACTGCAGAAAGACAAAAATGGGTTATGGCAGGGAAGAAGCGGGTAGTGGAGATTACGACAGTGTAGAGCGTAGTTATTAGAGTTACAACTGGACAAAGGAGCGTATGGCAGAAAGGGGTCACTGGGAAAGGAACATTGGCAAGCAGGTAGAGGGGAGGGAAAAGGAAATAGGAAGGTAATCACCACCTCGAAGCTGGATACAGTCGGAGCGCCACCNTACAACTGGACAAAGGGGTTGGAAGTGGGTTACGAGTGGACATAGGAGCGTATGGCAGAAAGGGGTCACTGGGAAAGGAACATTGGCAAACAGGCAGAGGGGAGAGAAAAGGAAATAGGAAGGTAATCACCACCTCGAAGTTGGATACAGTCGGAGCGCCACTTGTCCTCGGATACAACCATAAAAGGGAGAACTTGAGACACCGACGACTGTCACAACAAAAAACTCAAAAAAAGCTAACATTAAAAAAAAGGNTAAAAGGGAGAACTTGAGACACCGACGACTGTCACAACAAAAAACTCAAAAAAAGCTAACATTAAAAAAAAGAAAAAAAAACATATTTATAATAGTAAATAATTGGGAGAACATGGGAATTTTGGCATCAAAGTAGATCTATCAAAGTTTGATGAAGTTATGGATCCAAATGTCTTTATTGAATAGCTACAATAAGTTGTGAGGACCTTCAAGAATAAAGGTATCGAAGATTGCAACCATTAAACTGAGAAAGAGAGCCTCCTTGTGGTAGGAAAACTTACAAATTCAGAAAAAGAAGATAGTGACAAAATTACTAGATGAGAGAATATGAGTAAGAAGATGCAGAGAAAATACATGCCTCCTCATTATCTTCTAGATATGTTTTTGAGACTCCACCGCCTACAGCAGCAAGATATATTAGTGGAGTTCATGACACAGTTTGGCCAGTTGCATATGGAAAAATATTTCATAGCCCAATATTTAGGGGGCCTGAACCCCATTATCAGCAACGTTGTGCAGTTGTAGCCTCTTGGAACAGCTGTCAACGATGTTCTTGTAGTTTCTACATACAAGCCCAAGTTCCTTGTAATTCCAGCACCCCAGCTTGCGGTCATCGTTGTTCCAGCCTTCTGCCTTCCAACATCCTACTTTCCTTCTGAATCAGCAGCCAATCCTCTCTCTTGTTGTTTTCGATAGCTCACAGCCTTCCAACCACCCCATACTCGCTTCCATCGCCATTCCAGGCCTATCTCACTGCCCTCACTGTTCCAGTCGCTACTGCAATCACAACGTCTTCTCATTATTGTTTTCTTGTTGTCTAGCCACCCCAAATAACAAGCTGTCGTTGTTTGGACAGTCGCCCCTTGTTGCACTGTTGTTCCAGCTGCCTATAATTATTGTTACCCCTCATTCACGATTCAGAAACCCCTTCCTTACCTTGTCGCCACCTCTCCAAGCCCCCTAACCGTCACCACCATCACCTAGGATCCGCCCTAATGTGATTTTGTGTCGTGTGAGTTGTATTTTCCCTTTCAAATGTGTTTGATTATAACTGTATATTTGATTCCAGTAATAATATTTGATTTCCTATTATTATTTGGGTTAACTCCAATATCAGAGTCATGAGAGGTGCTACTGAGAAATCAATCATAAAAAATTAGTTCGTAATTGTGGCAAGAGAAGCAGGATAGATCAGTTGTGGTTTTGCGAGTTCAAAACCATTACGTGATCAGTTGCAATACCCTGATAAGGTCCTGGAATGTGGTTGCTAGTTAGAGAAACAAAAGGGTGAAGAAGGATGGTCCTGCTCTAATCTCATTCCAATGGAAAAATAAATTGTGTGCATCATTCAATAGACAACCGTTTTATTTATAAAAATATAATCAATACAGAGAAATAATCACACTCCACTTGATATATTTAGAGAAGTTTCCTAAAATAATATTTTATATGTCAAAACTCAACTTCTTAAGAAAAAAGAGAAAATAATTCAAAATATCTACATACCTTTGTCGCTCATCCCATGATCTGCTGTGAAAATATAAGATGTTTTGTTGTCTTTGAAGTAGTTTTCAACAAGATTGTAAACTTTCTCTGCTATCTGATCAACAACTCTAATGTTATTCAGGTATATCGAGGAGTAGGGTCTATGTGCATGCCCGTTTGTATCACAACCAAGCAAATGCAAAAATATGACCACATTATTCTCCTGCAGCAGCTCCCTTAATTTATTATCATCATAGGACCTGTTCAGAAGGCTGTAAAATTGATCAAAAGACCACTGATCCAGAAAAGATGCATCTGCAATAAAAAAC